>VZTL01066985.1:18703-45786 GCA_013400535.1 Scopus umbretta | reverse complement strand
GGGCGCGCCCCCCCCCCCCCCCCCCCGCAGTGGGAGCCATGCTGCGGGGTACAGGCGGCTGCAGGTTACGGGATGGAGGGGTCCGATGCCGGTGGCTGCCTTTCCCCTCCGCTTCAGGGTCTGGGTCCGGCCGTGTGCTGGAGGGGCTTGGAGGGGCACAGCTGCTCCCGCGGCCCTGGAAGTGCTGCGAGCCGGCGCAGAGCCGGGCTGCCATGCCCCCCGCCTGTTCCCGCTGCAGCAGGGCCAGGGGGTGCAGGGGTAATCCCATGGCCACAGCCAGCATCCCTGTCCCCGTCCGGCAGCGCCTCGTGGAAATGAGGAAGACAAGGAGGCGAGAGGGATGCCAGAGGTTTAATACATTTATTTGACGTTAAGCGAACAGGGGAGCTGCTACGGCGGCTTCGTGCCGGCTCCTGGGGCTGGCTCGATGCTGACACCCAGCGCTCTCACCCTGAAGGGTCTGTGCAGCCCTCGCAGCCCCCACAGCCCCGACACCCCACTGCCGGACCTGGCCTCCCCCTGCCCGTGCTCGGAGCAGGGACGGGGGGCTCTGACCCCGGGAAACCCCCAAATACAGAGATGCCTGCGGCTGGGGCAGCAATTTGAGCAAAACACATGTTAAATATGCTGATACAGCCTCCGTGCCTCACGGGCGTACACTGTTTATTTCTGCAGGCGACGCGAGCGTGGCAGCCAGCTTGGCGGGATAGACTGGCACGGCCGGGCTCAGCACCCCCGGGTCATGCCCCAGGGCATGGTTGGGACGGGTTGGGACGGGGCTGCGGAGGCTGCTCCCAGGAGGCAGCAGCATTCCCTGCCCGGGCTCACTCCGGCAGCTGCAGTCGCATGGTGTGCACCCCTGTCCCGGACTGAATGTGGCCATGGACACCCCAAATCCCTGTGCCTACATCCAGCTGGGGAGAGAAGCTCCTCCAGCCTTTCTGTGAGTCTGAGGATGGCAGGATTTGGCCCACAGTTGTGCCACTGGGGATGCTGAGCACCAGGTTGGGCTGCGGTGAGCGATGGCATGGTCCCCAGTGGGCTCCCAACCCTGGGCATCCTGCCGCCCTCTGTGCCGGTGGCCGAGGATGGGGGACCCTATCCAGCACCCGAAGCAGCTCGGTTGCATGCTGTGCACCCCTGTGCAATCAGGACCCTGTGGGGACAGGGCACCTCCCAGCCCCAGGGGACGGTATCCAGGCAGGCATCATCTTCATCAGTGGGGTCCAAGCCCGGGACCAACCCCATCCCACCCGGCTGGAGCAAGGGAAGGGACCGAGCAGGCTGGGGGAGAGGGAAAAACAGAAAAATAAAGGAGCCACCCCCTCCCCGAGCCCCAGGGCATTGCTTTGGACACTGCAAATTAGATTTTCTGAAAAGGAAATGTTTTACAGGCCATAAATTGTCTCAAAAGAAAATGGGGGGGGGGAGAGAAAATTGTGCAATTTTTTTGTGGATGGAAAAACAGGGGCGATGCGGCTGGGGCAGCACGGCGGGTGGCACGGAGAGCTCCCGACCGGCTCCCGCCGTGCTGCCCCAGCTCCCGTGCCGGTGCCGCTAGGTACCCGCTTGCGGTTCTGTCTTCGGCTTCTTCTGTCGCTTTTTGCCTTTATTTTTGGGTTCAGTTTTCTCTGGAACAGAAAAAGGAGGAGAAAAGGAGGGCTCGCTCGCTGGCCGGGCAGCAGGATCTGGCCCAGGCCCCATCCATGGGATGCAGATCCCATGCCCTCCCCCGGGTGTTAGCACAGGACTCTCTTCCTGGTCTGGGGGACCCCAGAGCCCCCCTCTAGATCACCAAACAGCAGCATGGGTCTGCGGGGGTCCGGGAGTGCCGGCGGCATGGGTAGAGGGACACCGATGCGTTGCGCCCCCGGTTCCCATGGCCGGACCCTAAATCCTGATGCCCCCAAAATCCCCAGGAACGGGCTGGAGCCTGCTCAACCAAACCAGGCGGGCTGCCTGGAGAGTCCCCAGCGTCTCTCCGAGCAGGGACTGGGGATGTCGGAGCAGGACGGCGGCTGCACCGACACCCCAAATCGATGCCGCGGCTCTGCCACAGCGCAGGGCTGTGCCTCCCCTCTGGACAAGATGGTGCTGCCCACCACCGTGGGCTTGCACAGGACCCAGCTGGCCCCCAGGAGGGTTTGGGCATGGTGGGAAGCGGGGTGGCCTCCGGCTGCATCCATGCACAGGTGCTAATGATCTCCCTGGGGACGCTCTCCCCGTGTGGATGCTCCCTGTCCAGGTGGCACAACCCACACGCCGGCAGAGTCCGGCCGCGTCCCGGTAAGGCCAACCTGCTGACAGCTGCCAGAGATCCAGCGCTGCGTGGTCTGCCGGTTGGGACCCCAATCTCTACGCACCCTGAGGGGCTGCCCCAAGCACTCTCCAGCTCCCGGCTCCACTGGCCAAGGGGCTGGTGCCGAGACACCAAATAGGGATGCAGGATAAGCCCCGCTGTGCCACGGGCTCCAACGGGAAGGGGCACCCATGCTGGGGAGCAGGACAGCTGCCCAAAAAACCGGCAACTTCACCTCCGCTTCTACTCCTGTACCCACCACACGCTCTCCTGACCCCAAGCTGGGCGACACACGGGGGTCCAGCGCCGCTCTCCCTGCGCGGCCTCCACGTGAGGGGCATGGGGACCGGGACCGGCCGGTGCTGCGTGCACCAGGGCTGTTGTGGACAATCCATTCCAAGGGCTCCAGCTCTTTTCCTGCCCGGCTCTGTTTTTCGGCTCTGATCTCCCAGACAGTTGCCACCCACAAAGGAGAGGGCACAGCACGAACACCAAGCGTCTGGAGAGCGTGGCAGACACACAAGGCAGATTTAAAGCCGCGTGAGGGGTTTTGTGCCTTGGCCAAGCGCGGATGCTTCTCCCTTCCAGCTGCCCGGGGATGGCTCAGAAGTGGCGGCACAAATCTCTCATCACACGGTCGGGTCCCGCTGCCTTCCCCGGCTTGCCTGGGCCGGGGGTGTCTCGGCTGCATCAAGTGAACTTGCCGTCCTCCTCCAGCATCTGGATCCCATAACCCAGCATTTGGCCAGGCAGGCAGGAGCCTGGGAGCGAGGGCAGATGCACGCTCTGCCACGGCGGGGACACCGAGCAGCCGGCCCGGGAGCCGGCAGCCAGGCCGGGTCTGCCCTCTCCTGCCCGCCTGGCCAGGGCAGCAAGCAGCAGGGGCTGCTCGTGGGGCACTGCAGGGATTTCCCTCTGCCTTCTTGGGGCTGGACTCGGCTCTGGAGCTGATCCCAGCTAGCAGCCTCGAGCAAGGAGCCCTGCCGTTCCCTGAGCCCATCCCTGTGGCCTCAGGGTTCCTGGCGCGCAGGAGTGGGTGCCCGGGCAGAGCCAGGAGGCTGAGCGCTTTACTGGGGTGCTGTTGCCTTCCCAGTCACCCCACGGGATGGGGCACCTCGGAAGTGCCAGCACCGTGGTCCCCACCACCAGGACCCGCTGTGTGCCAGGCAGGGCTGGACGCAGGCACGGTGCTGCAGGCACAGCCTGGCACCGCACCGTGGGACACTGCGCTCTGGAGCAGCCTGTCCTCCCACGCCAAATTTGCCACATCAAACTGTCACCAGCTCTCCGGGTCCAGAGCCGGCGCAGCCCAGCAGGGAGAGGAACATCCCTGAAATCGATGCCACCTGGCACCCCGAAGCTGTGAGTCGGGGCCGGGGCTGGGATGGAAATCGGCTCCTCTGTGTTGTCAGCAGGAAAATATTATTTATGACTGATGGTGCTGAGATGAAGCTGCTCTCCTGGCTCCATGGCTCCAGCTCCAGCACGTACGCCTTCTGTTATTGCCCCCCTTTCTCCACCCTTTTACTCTTCCCCTCCTCGCAGCCCTTTCCTCCACCATCCTCGGCTCCCACCATGCTGGCAGTGCCGGCCAGCACGTCCCACAGCACACAGCGAGCCCACAGCTCCAAACTGCAAACCTCTGCACCGCTGGGGCCAGCAGCTCAGGCCCTACAGATCGCTA
Source organism: Scopus umbretta (assembly GCA_013400535.1). Classification (NCBI taxonomy): domain Eukaryota; kingdom Metazoa; phylum Chordata; class Aves; order Pelecaniformes; family Scopidae; genus Scopus; species Scopus umbretta. Next base: position 41,803 of record VZTL01066985.1, on the reverse strand, counting down.
TCTCATGCAATCCCCCTTTCTGCCAGTTAGTAAGCAGAGATCTATTAGAACAGCTTCGGTCCAGCCAGTTGCATCCAAAAATGACATCAGCCGCCTCCTGGTTGCCATGGCCAGCCACGCGCCTGTGCCATCCGGCCAGACCCCGTGCCAGGTCTGGGTTCTGTGAGAGGTGGCAGGGAGCCCTGCGCCAGGGACCCCCCAGCCCGGGGGACACGGTGCTGCCGCGGCGGGAGGAGGCACAGGAGCCCAGGGGCAAACATCCAGCTGGGCGAGCCACGGAGGAGGACCCTGCCCTAGGAGTGTCTCCCAAAGCTTTGGCCATCAGAAATCCCCTGGGTGATGCCCTCCTGCTCCATGAGCACTGATGGCATGGTTTTTGCAGGAACCTCTCCCGTGGGTCTCAACCTTTCGTATTCACAACTGGGAGGCCGAAAGCTGCGGCCATGCCTTTTCCTTTGCAAGCCCGGCAGGACGGGAGCCGGAGCTCGGCAGCCTCGTCCCGCCACGGCGGCTCACACCAGCGCCTGTCCCAGCCCGGCGGTGGAAGGGATGCTGGCCGGTCCCAGGCGGTCTCCGGGGCGGCTGGGTGGGAGCAGCCAGCCTGGCACGCTGCCCGCGGGGGTCCCTGCCAGCCCCGCAGCCAGTGCCAGCGCCGGAGCTGCTCAGCACATGTGCCTGAGCCTGAGGCTTTCTCCAGAACTGCACAGTTAGAGCCACCGGCCTCAAAATGCTTGAGAGATGACAGCTGGGCTCGCTGGCCACTGCCGGGCTGCCGCCGCCGCCCCCGTCCCGCGGCGCGCCTTGGGGCTCACTTTGGAGGGGCACGAAGCCACCCCCGGGGCCGGGGGGCGGCAGGCGGTGCGGTGCTCACCTCCCGGGCAGTGCTTCCTCATGCGGCACTTCCTCGTCTCCAGCAGCGCAGGGCAGGCAGCCCCCTCCTCCTGGGCAGCCCCCAGCACCTCCCGGACCCGCGTCTCCACACCCCACTTGCAGCCGCAGGTCCGGCCCTCGTGGGTGCAGGCGCTCCACTGGCTCCAGGGCCCCGGCTCGCACATCTCTGCAGGGGACAGGGGTGCAGGGGGGTGGATGGTGACCGTGCAGCACCGGGCACGTCCCCAGGGACCATGGGCATGGGGTGCGGGTGCTGCTTACCTTGGCACTCGCGGGTGCCGGGCTGCGCCGCGGTGCTGGGGGGGCACTGCCTAAAGCACTGGCCCTTGTGCAAGTAAAACTTGTCTTTGCACTTCATGCAGAAGTCTCTGCTGAAGCAGCTCTCGCAGCTGGGCGACCTGCACTCTGCCGGGAAGGAGGGCTGGTCAGCCGGGCAAGCCCGAGGGCTGGCACGCAGCGAGCCAGGAGTCAGCAGCCCCAGTACCCAGCGGGGGCCCAGAGCCCTCTGCAGACCTGCGGGGTCCGGGCTGCAGCTCTGGGCAGGGGAAAAGGGGAGGAAGCCCCACGGCCCAGCTGCCCCCAGCTCTTGCTGCCGCCGCTGGCTCCGTGCCGCCGGGGATGCTGCGGGAAACGCAGCCGTCGCCCTTCCCGCAGAGCTGGGACCCACAGGGCGGCGAGGGGAGGCGGGAGCACTGGGAGGAGCGGGGGGGGGCCCCGGCTGGCGCAGGACGTACTTGTGCATCTGTTGACCTCCAGACCCCGCACGCCGAAGTAGCCAGGGGGGCAGGTGTGGACGCACATCCCGTACTGGCGGATGCCGTCCCTCCAGATGAGCAGGAAGAGCCGGTGGTGGCAGGTGATGCAGCCGTTGTCCTCCGAGCACAGGACGCAGCCCGTGCAGTTCTCCAGCAGGCCGGTGCTTGCTGCGGGGACAATCGAGGGAGAGGGGCTGTGGCACGGCTGTGGCACGCGTGCATAGCGTGGCCGAGGCTCTGGGGAGGGTCCCAGCCCTGTGGCAGTCCCTCTCCGACCTGCAGGCGTGAGAGCACTCTCCCATCTCCCTGCAGACGCCTCCCCACCTCCCTCCGCTCCCCAGACCTCCCCCCCGTCCCTGGGCTGGCAGCTCGGGGACACACAGAGCCATCGCTCCCCGCTGCACTCAGCTCAGGCGTCGCTGCCTCCGTCACCCCAAGGTCCCAGGCTGAGGGTTCGCCCCGTGCCCAGCTCTGCCCAAGAGTGCCAGCCTGAGCCCTGTCCCTGTGCCAGCCATGCACGACCCATGGGAAGCATCCTAACATGAGCTAAACAACGGCTTGGTCAGCGGGTAGAAATACGCTCTGACCTGGATTAATTAGTAGATGCCTGCTAAGTGTCAGGGGACAAAGAGCATTTTGGGAATACTCAAGAGGAGCCGAGATAAGGATCTGTCCGGTTGCTCAAGAGCCTCCGCTGGCTCCCTGGCTGCCTTTGCAGTGGTCCCCACCTGTGTGATGGCAGCCAGCCCCGAGGTGGGCTCTGCTTCCAGGGACAAAGATAGGGAGCCAGCCCCCCGTCAGCCTGCAGCCCCCAGTGGGGCCCGTGGAGACCCTGCCGACCGCTGCTCCTCCCTGAGCTGGCTCCCAGTGCCCAGAGAAATGCAGCCTGGAGAGATGCTCCTGGCAAAGGGGCATTTGAGGAGCTGGGGAGCTGAGCCCTGAGCACTGGGGGCTACCCATGCCCAGTGTCTTTTTGCACCCACAGGCTGGCTGGGCAACTCCGTAAGGGGCCACCAAGCTCCTGCACGCAGGCGGACGATGCCTCTGCTGTGCCTGGCTGTGTTGGGAAGCGTTTGCTTGGCTCTGGCACCACGGGCTCCCCCGGGTGCTCTTCAGCAAAGGCTCGTGTTGTGCAGGGGCGACAGTGCCAGCAAGTGCCAGCGCTGCCTGCTCGGGCCCTGGGCTCCACCTGCCAGCAGATCTTAGAGCATTAAGATGTTTTTTTGCACATAGTGAAAGCCGAACGAGGAGGCTGCCCTGGCCGGAGCAGAGCCCGGTGCCTGCGTTTGGGACAGGCGGGGGCTGTTGCGGACCACCGGGTCCAGGCCCTGGCAGGCGCCGGGAGGGACCTGCCCGAGAGCAGCTCCGGCCCCCGCAGAGCTGAGCGGGCGAGGGCGAGCCAAACGAGCCGCTGCACTGGGTGCTGCCTGGCACAGACACGGGTTTCAGCCCCGGGAGTGCTCCCCGGCGCTGACCCTCTCTGACCCCCGGGAGCTGACAGCAGAAGGGCTCCACGGCTGCGGTGGCCGGGGCAGGGGGGCTGGTGGAAAGCAGAGGAAGCCGGGGAAGCCAGGGGAGATGCTAGCAGACGATGCCTTGCAGCCCGGTGCGCTGGTCCCTGGCACAACTCTCCCTGGTGCGAGGCAGTCCCTGGTGCTGCGGTGCCATGCGGCTGTCCCCAGGCTGGCTCATCCTGGTCCCCGAGCCAGGACACAGGGGTCTGGATGGCAGCGCGGTGTGGCGCGGCCGGGAGGCTTTGTTAGGGCTGCATCTGCTGGGAGCGCGCTAACGAAGCACCTTGGATCCATTAAGTTGTTATGGTCTCCGTTACATATTTACCAAACACTGACAACATTTGTGTTCCTGGCTGCAGCTGGAGCGGCTTCCCTGGAGACCCAGGGATTTACGAGCCTCTTTCCCTTCCCTAATTCTTTTTGATGACTTTTTTTTTTTGCCTCTCTCCCTCCAACCCCCGTCTGGGGCAGGGAAGGTGGGGAGCCCTGCGCAGGCTCTGGGGCCTTGTTCCCGTCACCGGATTTAAAAATAGCCCCATGGTGCGGACCCGCGGGAAAGCTCGGCTGGCCGGATCCCGCTTCTCCGCCCCATGAGCCTCAGGGCTGCCGGCACGCGCCTCTGCCACCGGGAGCAAGGCTGGGGAGCTGCTGCAGAGCCGGCGGAGGGCTGTGCCGCACAACGGGACGTGGCTCACACCGAAACTGTGGGACTGGGGAAATTAGGGACACCGTGGGGTTCGCCTCCCTCCCCACCCGGCAGCGATTGCAGACCCGGGGTGCAGGGCTGAGCTGAGATGGGGGGCACTCGGGATGGCAGGGTGCCCAGGTGGGTGCTCCCTGCACGGGCTGTGCCGGGCATCAAGGTGGCATCACCCATCGTTGCCCGCCCCGAGCCCGGCTCTACTGCCGTGGGCTCCGTGGGCACCGGGAGGCTCCTGGGCACTGGGCTGCCCAGACCGTCCCTCCGCAGCACGGCTGTAGGCAGCTCCTGGCAGCAGTGGGGCGGCTGTGGGTGCTGCAGCACCCCTCTCGGCTCCCGGAGCCCTCGCTAGCCCTTCTGCGCTGGTTACACAGGGAGAGACACAAGGCAGGGAGCTGGGACCGGACCCCTGGGTGCTGCCAGGACCCGAGGCCCCCACGCATCCCATAGCATCGGGCCGCTCGGCATCGAGCGCCGGCAGCTGGAGTGCTGGCCCTGCAGCACCCCAAGCCCCTCTCAGCGCCAGGCCGTTTCTGACAAGAGGCATTTCAGCTGCCAGCCTGGCTGCCCGAATAATCGCATGCACCCACTGACTCCGCACAACTTTAACGCGCAACCGCTGCAGGGAAAGCTGTCCGGGCTCCAGCCCCGGCCCCCCCAGAGCCCCAGTCCTGCCAGCTCCTGTCCCTACCCTGGCACACGACCGGTTCCAAAACCAGCCTGCTCTTGGTGCAGAGCTGAGCATCAGCCCTGGCCCCGCTCCCCACGGCCGGGTGGCACTGCCCGGCACTGCCTGGCAAGGGGACACGAGCTGGTGTCGATGGAGGGGTACACGTACCTGGCACGTGCCCTGGCCTGCGCCCTGGCACCAAGCAGTGGCTCGGCTGGTGCCTCTGCTCGGGGGAAGGACAGGGCAGGGGGACAGGCAGTGCCTGCAGTGGCTCTGAGCATCCTTCCAGGAGGATTTACTCCCCACGCACTTAATGCATTAAGCAGAGAAGGGAAATACTGGAAAATCAGCCCGTTCTGCACTATCCCCAGCCTGCCCGGCTCTCCTGGGGTTTGTAAAGCTGGTCCCCTTGCCAGCCAGCATCCCCCTGTCCCCTGCCAGACCCAAGGGCAGGGCTGGCATCAGGCATGATGCCATGGGGCTGGGCATTGCCTTCTCCACACATCTACCCTAAGCCAGCCCCGTGCCGCGCACCACGAGGAGAACGCAGCCGGTCTGCCGGGGCCCGAGGGACCAGGTTGGGAGGATGCTGGTTCCCAGCCCCTTCCAGCCCCGGTCATAGATTAGCCCTGTTTCACACCTCCTGCCCGCTCCGCGCAGGCAGCGCCAGCGGCTCCGGTGCTGGCAGGGGAGGCAGGGGCCAGCAGCCCCGCATCCCAGAGCTGCCCCGCGGTACCTGAGCGGGACGAGCCGGCAGCGCGCACCGTACCTTGCTTCTTCCATCGGTTCTGCGTGAGCATTTCCATGGAGCTGATGAATAACAGCAACATGAATATTATCCACAGCATCTGGGCAGGAGTAATTTCGGGCAGGGAAGAAATCAAATCATCCAAGCGGCTGGTGGGCTCGTCTCCTGCCAGAGCCAGCCAAGGGGTGGTGAGAGGGAGGAGAGCGGCTCTGGGCTCACAACATCCTACTCCGGCGCTGCCGCAGGCACGCAGCCGTGCTTTAAGGTGGCATGAGCCGTCGAGCCCCAGGAAGGCAGGGGCTGTCAGGCCAGGGGAGCACTCATGGTGGCGGGGAAGTGCTGGCTGCTCCGGGGAGCTCTGCCTTTATAGCCGGTGCCAGCCCCCTCTCCTCACCCCCGCCTTCAAAATAATAATAATAAAAGAAAAAAAATCCCCCAGCAGCAACAAAGCGACTCGCAAACAAATTGGCTGGAGTCCCCCCCGCCGGAGCGCTCCAGCCGCCACCTCGGCTGGGAACCGTCCCGCTGTCCCGCCGCGGTCCGACTGTCCCGCTGCCATCCCAGCACCGGGGTCACGGTGAAGCCCCCTGCGATTTGGGGGGGGTGGAGCCAGGCGGGTGACGCTGCCTGCGCCAGCCCCCCCTTGGGTTCAGCCCCCCGCTCCCGGCCCTGGCAGCCCCGGCAGGCCTGGGGGGGCCGGTGGCAGCCCCTGGGCAGGGATGAGTCCCCCGGGCAGGCCGGCCGGCTGGGAGCCGTGGTGGGTCTCCAGCAGCTCCGGTGGCAGCTGCGGATCTGCCCTTGCTGTCCCCAGGATTGCAGCTGACTCTGATTTTCCGAGCGCTTCGTCACTCACCGCCCTCCGAGCTGCGGGAGCTGCGCTGAGCCGAGCTGTGCCGCGCTGAGCCGAGCTGAGCTGAGCTGTGCTGAGCCGAGCTGAGCTGAGCTGTGCCGAGCAGAGCCGAGCCACGCTAAGCTGAGCTGTGCGGAGCCAAGCTGAGCTGTGCTGAGCCAAGCTGAGCTGTTCCCAGCTTCCACGCGGCCGCCCACGCCCCTTGCCCCGTGCAGTGCTCCCCAAAACGCACCCCGGGGGCTCTCGGTGTGCCCGGAGCGGGGTGCAGGACAGGAGTGGGAAGAGGCTCAGCTGCGAGACCTTGCTCCCCAGGTACCCGCAGGTGAGCCAGGGGTGCCAGTGCGGTGGGTCCCCATCCTGGGAGCTCCACGGGCTCACCCCATCGCACTGGCACGTGCTGGCCCCGTGCCGGCAGCCATGCCTTGGAGCAGCCTGGTGACCGCCCCCACCAGAGCTCCGGGGCCACTGGCCACCAGTGACGGCCCTGACAACAGCCCTCAGCGGCAGACTCACCCCCAGCATCAGCAAGTGCAAACCAGCACATTATGCCCCTCTCCTCCCGCCGGCGAGGGCACAGAGGGGGCTTCTTGGGCACACAGGACGCCCCTGTCCCCTGAGCACCCCCAGGACAGATGCTGACCCGCCTGCCCGTCCCACACCCCAGCCAGCTGTGGGGCACAGGGAGATAAAAGGGCCAAGAATTGGCTCCCATCTTTGGGGGGGAATCCTAGCATTTCTTGAGCTGTGCTCGGGTGGCTCTGCCAGCACGCTGCATCCCTGCTCGCTCCACGGAGAGATTTGGGTTTGGACCTGCGTGGACCTCAGTCCTGATGGCTTCCACTGAACCAAGGGAAAGTTTCTCTCTGCTTCACTCTTGCAGGGTGCACCGATTTTACTGGGATTTGCCTCAGCCAGAGCAGGCTCATTCCCACCTGGGATGCTCTGGGTCTGCTTTACCTGGGAGGGACAAATGAGTTGGGGGACCACCGAGCACAAGCAAACTCATAGTACTGGGGAGGGCCGCCCGCGGGGCTGCATAGATGTGTCCATCAGTGTCCTGGGGCATCCGACCATGCCCAGGGAAAGCACGCCAGCGCTACTCTCCTCTACCCCACAAATTTCTCCCTCCTGCTCCTCCTCTCCCCCCAGCCTCCCTATACGTCTCTCCCCACCGCTCCCATCCGGCACACGGCGATTCATTCCCGAAGAGTTAATGATTCAGACAACAAAGGAGCCATTTCAGACCCCTTGGGCCTCGCCATAGGAAACCAGGAGTAGTAACTGTTGGGATCGCTTTACGTTTTTTTCTAATGCCAATATGAGAAAAAATGAAAAATTACCCATAAAATGCAGGTTTTCAGCATCTGGCTCAGCCTTACTTTCCGTAAACAACCAAGCCCGCAACATGGCATCCCCACTGCGGATCTGCATGGGCTGGGAGGGCCTGTGTGGGCACGGGCAGGGCATGGTGGCACCGTCTCGGCACAGGAGCTGAGAAAAACATGGATATGCGAATGGCGGTAGAGATATTTGAGCGTCTCCGAAGCATGGCTGCAGGCGGCTGCACTGCGGCGGGTGCTGCCGGTGACGGATGGCCGTGGCCGCGGGTGCCCGGCTGGGCTGGCACGCTGTCATGGCTCCTGGCAGCTCCTCGCCCTGCGGCGGGGCCAGCCCAGCTCCCCAGGAGCTGATTGGGAATTTTCATTGTCCGGACCTGGAAGGGAAACGCTGTGCAAGGGCCAGGGAAGCGCCTCATCCCCGGTCATGCTCTCCGGCTGCTGGCACGAGCGAGCGGACAGCGGAGTGAGGGCTGCCAGGGTGAGCCCCCTCGCAGGAGGAGCACGCTAATTAGGTGGCTCTCATTAGCACGGGGTCCTCAGAGACGGCACGCAGCAATTTGCTCATCGCTGGGCTGTGCAATAGCGCGGAGGCTTTGCCAAGGCCAGCAGAGCTGCCGGTCCTGGGTCCCCGCCAGTGGGTGCCGGGTGTCCCCAAGGGAGCAGAGAAATCCTCTCATTTACCTCAATTTGGCTATTGATGACTACTCCTCTGAAAATTGTAGTGGGAAGGGACGATGTGTTGTCCACTGATTAATCAGGCGCCTGTTACCCCTCTGTTGTGCCTGAAGGCGCTTGGGGGGACGGCGGGGCGGCAGCCGCGGTGACTCACGGGTGATGCCGGGGAGAAGGCGGCTGATCCTGCGGGCGCCGCTGGCAGCTCCCGGCTCATCTCACGCAGCCCCACTCCACGCCAGCGCAAAGGGAATGAAATGTTCCTCCTCTGTCTTCCAAAGGGAGAAAGTGTCCAGGAAGATAATTTGGAAAGTTTGTTTGACACTTGAGCACGCTTTCATCTTTGGAAAAATCTTGGTGACCCTCCAAGGCAGCACCGCCTGCTTCCCGGCACAGCCAGCACCCCAGGGCATGCGCCCATGGCACCATCCCAGGGGCCATTTTCGGGGTGCCCAGGGCTTCGGAGGGGATAGTGTGGTCCCGCCGGGGCCGCAGGTCAGCCAGGGATGCTGGCACAAGGGATGCTGGCACAGGGATGCAGGCACCAGGGATGCTGGCACCAGGGATGCTCCTGGCCAAGGCAGCAAAGTGAAAATGAAACGGTTGGAGCTGGCTGGCAGTGGGGGGAAGGAGACAGCAAGGGGCAGCGAGCCGGAGGGAGGCCCTGGACGAAGGCAGGGTTTTCTCCCCAGGTGCAATGAGCTTCCCACAGCTGCAAGGGCTGGAGCAGCCGCTGGGAGGGACATCTTCTCCAGAGCAGGGGCCCTCGAGCATCCAAGGCGATGAATGTGGGTTTGATCAGGGGAGGGTTTGAGCGGATGGTAGTGGATAAGGAAGAAAAATATTTGGCATTCCTCTCCCATCATAACAAGCCCAGATGCTTGGACGGTGGCAGCCCACTTCCCACAGAAATGGAAAGTCACAGCCTCTCCCCGCGCCAGCTCGGCAGAGGCCCTTTCCCCTGTGCTTACGAAATGCCGGCTCCACCTAATGCCGCACCGCGGCCCTCGTTGGGCATCCTGTGGCACAGCCGCCCCCATCACCTGGGTCCCCAGCAGTGGCACTGCCCATGACAGCGGCAGAGCTCGGGGCTCAGCAGATGCGCGGGCAAACCTGCTGGGAAAGGCCAAACTGCAGATTTACTGCCCGTCCAGGAGCCTGGCGCAGCTGGGCGCTCCTCCCCGCACCGGCATATTGGGAACACCTGGGCCAGCACCGCCCCAGGAGGGAGGAGAGCTCCAGCGAGGCCAGCGCTGCGGGGAGCCGTAATGGGAAGCAGCTCCTGCTTGGCCAGAGCTGATGGGAGCAGCTGGGCTCTGCGCAGCGGGAGGCAGCTCCAGCCTGCCCGGCAGCCCCTCTCGCCGCCTCCAGCGCCGGCACACAGACCTGGTGAGGCCCCTTGGTGCTGGGATGCCGTCGGCTCTCCCAGGCGGGGAGGATGGCGCGAAGGTGGCTGAATTCAGCACTGGCGTCAGCCGAGCACGCCAAGCAGCCTGCGGCAGGCTCGCAGCACGCTTGCTCTCCTCCTGCCACGCTCCAGCTGGTCCTGGGTCCGTGCCACCCGCCAGTCCCGCTGCTCGCGGGGGGATCCAGCACCCCAAGAGGTTTAAGGTTTGCCTTAAATCAAATCTTTCATCCCGGAGAGAGCACTGGAGCTCCTGCTCCCCTCCTGCCAGCACGGCTCCTCCAGCTCAGTTCCATCCCCAGCCGCCGGTGCGGCTGCGCAGCCTCCGAGCGCTCCGGCTGCCAAAACAGAAGCAAATCCCAAAGACGGAATTGGTGTTGAGCGGTGCAGAAGGCCGAGGGGCAGCGGAAGGAGGAGAGGGAGCCGGGAGGAGGAAATGGAAGGCAAGCGGCGAGGTGGGAGGGAAGGTTTGGTGTCGAAATGGAATTCCTCGTCCGTGCCAGCGGAGCAGATTTCCAGTGTTTATTTTATCTCTTTAGTTGAGCCCCTTTGAGGCAGAATATATTAAATGGCTTGACTTTATATAATGGAAATAATTGAAACAATACTCCTGCTTCCCAGCCGCAATTTGTCGTGATTTCAGCCAAGAGTGGCCAGCCTCCTCTAGGTGGTGGGGACAGCCACCGCCGTCGGCGCTTGTTCGCTGGTTATTGTTGACACATGTCAGCGTCGCCTTCCAATTTCCGTACAGCTGTCAGAGCGGGAAGAACACCACGGCAGCTCGTGCGGGACGGGCTTGGCGCCGGCTGGCACCAACGGGACCGCCAACGGGCTGCGGAAAGGGCATCGCCCCGGCACTGGGGCTCGTTTGCTGTAACGCGGCCAGTGGTTATGGCTGAGCCGGGATTTCTCCAGGAGAGATGGCGTTTGGGCAGCTCTCGCAGGTAACCGGGAGACGGGGATGGTGGAACGGGGTGAGCCGTGGGAGGAAGGAGGATGCGCTCACTCACTGCATGAACCGTCGCACTTAGACCTCGGTATTCACCAGAGAAGGTGAAAGAAGGAGATGGACGTGAAGGTTGGGGGTTGTTGAAGGTTCTACTCATCTCCTCCCCAGCAGCGGGCAGGCATCAGGACAGGGTCTCTGCAGAAAGCCCCCCCAGCATCCCCGTGGGCAAGGGCTCGCACTGAGCACCGTTCTTCCAGCCGACATCAATCTCCATCCCACATGTGCCACTGAAACTCTGCTATCTCCACTTGTCATCTGAGGAGCAGCTGAGCTGGATGAACAAAACGAGAGCAACCACGACGGCGAGACGTCCCCCGTGTTGAGCCGGGCCAAAAACCCAACTTCCCGCTCCGCAGCACCGCGGGTGTCCCGAGGAGAGCTGACGGGAGGTGAAACTAAAAGCAAAAGGCAGGGGAGGTCTTTGAGGAACTGAGACATGGCGAAAAAATTGCTCAGAAATCTCTTCCTCCCACTGCAGCAACTCCACCCGCCCCCGGCTGTGCGTGGCGGGGGCTTGGGGAAACTTTTTCTGAGAAAAGGCAGGGACATGGGCTTCGCGGTGCAGGGTCAGGAACCTGGGGCTTAGAGTAGTGGGACTGGGCTTTGAGAGAGCCTGGAAACCTGAAATTGCAGCATTTCTGCAGATTATTTTGCTACCGAGGAGGCAGGATTCCCCAGGGGAGACGGGTGCTGCCGCCATGCCCGCCGTGCCCCTCACCCTGGGCACAGCCGACACCACTCTCCCGGCAAAGCCAAAGCATCGGTGGCCACGGACCATCCTCCTCTCCGCTGGGCACAGCTATCACACAGCGCTGGCTTTCCTAGCAGTGAAAATCATGTGTTTGTTACTGGAAGGGAGCAAGCCAGTGGTATGTTAGTAGCTGGCCCTCTTCTATTCTCCTAAGAATAATTTACGCCAAATTCCAATTGAATTTCTTTTAATATTTGTGCTATTTAAGGAAACTATTGAGAAAGACAGATGGAAGCATCGGTCAGATGGATGTTCCTGGCTCCACGTGAGACAGCACTCAGAAGTCCTGTCCTTTTTCAAATAATTTTAATGTGACTACATGGTTCCCTCTTGCACATAATTCCCCAGGAGGGTAAATCCTTTGACTCCAGTGGATGACTCTCACCAACTGGAATTCAGCAGAAGACAAAGGCTTTGGGCAGGCTCCTGGTCCTGGATGGGGAAATTCCCCCTGGCAGCTGCAGAGCCCAGGGGGGGGCTGCGGAGGCAACCACCACGCTTGTGACTCCGGCGGCCAGGGCCGCCACTCGCCCTCACCGGGCCAGCGCTGCACGTTCCCTGCTGCAGCGGCGGCTCCCGGTGCACGTGCTGCCGGCGAGGGGATGCGGTGCAGAGGCTGGTGGTGCCCCTGGGCAGCCGGGGGCAAGCGAGGTGACCATCCGGGTGCCCACAGAGAAGGCAAACGCCGGGTGTGCGGCCATACCGGCGCCGCAGCACATGCCAGGGCTGAGAGCCCGGTGTCGGTGTTAGCATCGCCTGGCCGCCCAGCTGGGACTCAGCTGCCGAAGGCTGTGATGGTGTGTCTCCACGTCAGAGCTTCGTTTTAAGCCATTTTGCTTAAAATCCAACCTCCCTGTGTCAGCTCTGGTCACTGCTATGGGTCCTGCTGGCTGCAGCTGAAATCGGCCCCTTGCCAGCAAACCTGGCCCTCGCGGACCTGCTGGCAGCAGGATCCGATCCGTACCGCGACCGAAGCCGACAGCTCCTCTGCTCCTGCCTGCCCTGGCCAAAACTGCACAGGTGTGCTCATCCTTTGGACAGCAAGGCAGAAGGAAACAGCACATCCTAAGGGCTGTCTGTGAGTTTCCTCATCCACAGGAACCGGGGCTTTGGGTCTCCCATGGGGACATGGATCCCTCCTCCTCCTCCTCCCAGCCTCAGGCTCCATCCTCACCCCACTGGCATCCCAGCTCCTGGCCCTGGTCCCCCGTGTCCACCGGGCACTGCCTGTCACGTTCCCTCTGGCACAGCCTGGGGACGTGGCACAGCCGGGGCCAGCCCGGACCATGGTCACCGGCCCCGCAGTTGCTGGCCCCAGGGACATGGGGACAGGAGCCCGTCACCGCTGAGGGGCCGGTGGCCGTGTGTCACAGTGACTTATAAAGGCTTTTCTGAGAATTAACAACAGGAGGGACACAAATTTTAATATTTCTGAAATGAAAATAGAGTGATAATTGTATTTAGCCGACATTCAGGAAAATTATTACCACCTGGCAGCCCCGTTTGCGGCTGACGTCAAAGAGCAGCACAAACCAACGTGAATTTTGGAGAACGTGAAAAAAAAAGAAGGAAAGAGCAGAAATTGCAAAAGGGCAGACCTTTGTGTTAACAAAACCCCAAGGGTCAGGAGCTGTCCTGGGACACTGGACGGAGCCAGTCCCCGGGGTCTGTTTGCCATTAGGAGAGGAGTTTTACCAACGCACAGGAGTGCCAGGGGATGTGGTCCCCACAGGTCACTTCCTCCATTGCCGGCAAAGCCATGGAGAAAAATACTCCCGTCTCTTTCGTCTTTTTTTTCAGCCTTTAATATCCTGTTTATGCCACTAACAAATTCAATTTTCAGGAGCTGGAATAAAGACAAAGTCTGAGCTGCTTGAATCGCTGTTGGGTTGCGGGCAGCTCCCCTCTCGAAGCACACAGAGCTGATTCGGCTTTGCCATCATCCCAAAAAGCACCAAACCGCAGGAGCAGGAGGAAAAGGGGGTCAGGGTGGGCGAGCGGAGCCGATGCACTGCCAGGGAGGGTGCCAGTGGGGCCGAGGCTGCCCCGACCCTCGCACCGGCCCCTGAGCATCAGCGTTGCTGCAGCTGGAGGAGGGACGCAGGGGCATGGTCCCCGGCCAGTCCCCAGTGCCCACGGCCGGGCACGGAGCGGCTGCGGCAGGCTCTGGCTCATGGAAAGAATTCTTCACTTGGGAATTTGAGCAAAAAAAGATCAAATGAAGGAAAAATGTATGCCGCGCTGTGAAAGCAGGAAAAGTACATTTCCAAATACCCCGAGCCTCCTCCCTGCCCCGCACGCACTCCGGGTGCTCTCAGCGTGCCATCTCTCCTCCCCACGGAGCAGGTTTTTACGGCTCCCCACCCGGGGGAACAGCTCTGTCCCGGCTCAGAGGGGACCGCGGCGGGGAGGCATGCCGTGACCCAGCTCTCTCGCCTCGACCGCTCTATCCATCCCCGCTCTTCCCTGGCTGTTCCAACAGCCCAGAGCCAGCCACCCATGCCGGCGGTGAAGCTCCAGCATCTTCCTGCAGGCAGAGGAGCCCTCCTGCCGTGCCCCCAGCCCTGGCCCAGGGATGCTCTGGGATGCAGAGGGTGAACCCGGCCCCAAGGGACCCGATGCCGCTCAGAGCAGGCACAGCCCCTCGGGGACGGGGACTAAACCCGTGCCACCTCTTTGCAGGAGGAGGGACGCATGGCCAGAGGCCATGCCCAGGACTCTGCTTTGGTTTGGCTTTCTCAGACCTCCCCAAGAACGGGGATCCCTGCGGGTGGGGGTCTCCGGTGTCCTGGCACGGTGGTGCTCACCCACCGAGGGCCGAGAGCAGGGCTGCGCCATGGGACCTCAGCTGGTTCCAATCATCGGCATTGGGGGAAAAGACCAGAATATCGTGATGAGAGAGTGATGTGTGGCACAGCCTCCCCCGGGTGCAAAATGCCTCCTTGCATGGGGAAAGGGCATAATTAGAGGTTACTGATGTTTTAGGCACTTTAACAATGTTGGTTTGCTAATTTGAGCCCCCCCGGAAGACCACACAGCAAACCCTGAGCTCCCAGCAGACGCCCACCACACCTCCTGCCTCTTCCCGAACCTCTCCCAGCCAGCCCAGCCAGAGAGGGGCCAGCAGCCGTTCCAGGAGCCGAATCTGCTCCGGCTTCACCGCTCCCAGTTTCAGGGGAGGCACGGGGATGTCCACCTGTCCCCACATGGGGATGAGCCCAGGCTCACGCATCTGGTTGCAGGGCTGGGTGCACCCAGGTTTGCAGCGGGTTTGGGGTGTGCACAGCCCGTGGCCATCTCAACAGCATCACATTGAGTTCCAGACTCAGCCAAACAACTGGAGACCACTGAGACCACAAACAAATAGGATTTGATTTGATTTTTTTTTACATATTTTTTTCCTGAAAAAAAAGAAGAGAACTCATATTTCCTGTTCATGTAAAAGGAATTTGCCAGTGTGCGGTGGGGAGAGCGATGTAGGGGGTCCCTTGGCCCGGAGAAGCCACCACCCTGTGTCTCCGGTGACAAAGAGGGGCCGGGAGGTGCCTGGCAGGGGCAGCTCCGCATCTGAACACCTGCAGCGGTGCATGGGACGGGGAGACCGAGCCACGGCAAAGGCTCCAGCTCCCTAAACCTGGATGCTGGGAAGGGACAAGACAGCACAGCCAGGCTGGTGCTCGAGCCCCAGTGCTGCCAGGGTCTAAATGCCTCAGCAAAGAGGCAGCGGCTTTCAGCCAAGGCTTTGGGAAGGAATTTCAGAAAGTTCTTGGTGTGGCCTCTCTTTCCCTAGAACAGATCAAGAGCTGGGCTCTGCTCTGCTCTGCAATCCTCTCCCTTCATTTTGCCAAGTCCTCCAGCAGGGCCAGCAGAGCTGAGCGGAGCGGAGCGGAGCGGAGCTGAGGCCTCAGACCCTGAGGCTGGGGAGAGGGTCTGCACAGGCAGAGGGATCTCGTGGTCAGAGGGACCATCAGGTCAGGACTTGCATTCCAACGTCCTTGCATCCGCACATCCCTGCATCCGCACATCCCTGCATCTCCGCATCCCCACATCCCAGCAACCCCGCATCCTTCCACCCCTGTCCGCCCACAGCCCGGGAAGGCTGTGCTGTTCTGCTGTTCCCAGCTTATTCAAACACCCTCAGTCATTCTTCCCAGTCGGACGGTGCTGCTGGTGCTCCGGCAGCATCCTACTGCAGGGGACAACTTTGCCGTGCGCAGCCCTGGCATCTTCTCGCTCTCGATCGAAGTGACGCATTCACTGAATTCTTCCTTTTCCTTGTTATTAATGGAGAAATCCTGTCGCATAATTATTTTCCACATCAGCCGCCCGTTTGCTCCCATAGGGCTGGGAGGAGCCCAGCTGCTCCCTCCCCTCTGCCACGCTGTGCCGGAGAGGCACAAACCAGCCGCTCCTGCCGACCTCGGTGCGGGGGGCAGAACGGCTGCGTCGAGACCTTGGCCCCTCGCCTGGGGACGGGCACCCTGGCACAGCCCGGGACCGGAGAATACGGAGGGGGAGTCCTTTTGTCCCCGGTCCCTTGAGCCTGGGGATGATGCTGCCATGTTTGTGGGTTTCCTGCTGCCTCCAGTCCCTGTCACCAGTGCCGCCAGTCCTGGAGACCCTCGGGAACACCGAGGGGTCCTGCAATTACACCAAGACCTCCGCTATCCCCTGCCCCTGGCCGGCAGCAACGCTCCCGCTGCAGCTCTCACCCAGACCATCGCCAGACACTGGCACAGCCCTGGCACCCTCCCGGCCAGCGCCACAGCCGGGGCACCGTCCTCCGCGCACCCCATGGGCAGGCTGCGGAGGGGAAGCCATGCCGGAGAGAGGCGGGAGGCGGCGTGCCGGGGGTCCCGTGCCGGGCGGCGCCATGGACCTGGGTGCAAAAGCCCCTGGGCCAGCAGTGGCAGGAGGCCGGTGCCATCCCGGTCCCCATCCCTATCCCCGGAGCGGGGCCCTCCTGCGCGTCCAGGGGGCGAGGGCGGCTGCCGGGTGGAGGGGAGCAGCAGCGTCAGTGCACGGCCAGTTCCCAATTTGCACCAGCCTGAAACAATGATGATGACAGTGGTAGAAATAAAGAGATGAAAAATGTGTCTGCGATTTTAATGAGCTGGAAACACCCAGCACAGGGGACGGAGGGGTGGGAGGGCGGCTCCTAGCCGGCCATCGCTGCAACACTGCGCGCCCCGGCAGCGAAAGGGGTCCCTGATGCTTCCAAGATGTGGAGCCCTTCACAGGGCGCAGCTCGGCTTTCTGCAGCAGCCGCAGCTCAGGGGGATAACTGGGGAGATTACCGTGCTGGAAATTGTTCGCAGGGGAGGGTGGCTTCATGTAGCCCGGCTGCAGGCTTTCAAGTCTGCACCAAACAACTGCCCCGGGTTGGAAACCCAGGCGGAGGGGTGGCAGAGCCCCACAGCCCGGTGCAAGGGACCCCTGCCCTGATCGGCGCAGGGAGCAAAGGAAAGGGAAAGGCCGGGTTGTGCGACTGGTGGGAACAGCCTTGGCAGACGGCCTCGTGGGGCGGCAGGTCCCGTTCCAGCACCGGCTCCGGGGCAGCCAGCCGAGTGTCTCCCAGCCCCGGTTCCCGGTGCGTGGCAGGGCCGGGATGGAGAGGGAGCAGGAGCCGGGCATCTGACATGACTGTCCCCGGCACCTGCGATAACAGAGGCGGCAGCAGCTGCTCCCAGCGCCAGCCCGCGGCTGGTCACCTTTTTGGGCTCTTCTCCTTTCCTCCCTGGGATTTTGTCCTACTTTTTTTTATTTAAAATTTTTCATAGTCTTTTAAACACTGTAAACATTTAATACAAAGGAAATTAAAAAACCCAGAGGAACTATTCTCAAAATAATTTCACAATCTGCACATATCCCTCAGCAAATTTAATTTGTAGGAAATAAAGAACAAAATATGACAATAAAGGACTTCTAAACAAGTCCTAATGCTTTACATGTGTAAGTGCAAATGCCGCGCCTGTGTGCAGGCACCCGGCGGAGGTGGGTGGCGCGGGGGCCGGGGGCCATGGCTCCGCCACCCCCAGCCTGGCCGGCCGGCGCTGCCAGGCGTCCCTGCTTCCCCGGGGGCGGGTTGCAGGAGCTGGGCAGGTTTTGCCGCCCCAAGCATCACGTCAAACCATGGCCCCTGGCTGAGCGCGTCTTCCTCGTGTTCTGGCAGCTCCAGCTCCGGCGGCGGTGCAGAGAGCAGGCCCCACTTTAGCAGCCTGGATCCTGCCCGGTTTGGGGCAGTTTCCTACCAGTAAACACAGGAACCCTCGAAGGATGTGGATCAGCCCTGCCAGGGTGTCAGCCCCACTGGAGGATGCTCCGGGCACACGAGGTGAGCTGGGGACCTCCTGCCTCACAGCAATGCCCAGGGCATGGCTTCCCGGGGGCCACCCAGCACCCTGGGGTCTTGGCGACGCGGGGACATGGGGACTCGCTGCAGTCCCCATCCACGCCGCTCCTCCACGCGCACCCAACATCGTCTGACCCTGCAAAGGCATCTCCTTCCCCATGTGTTCTTTGTCCAGCTTGTGGCCCTGCCTCTCCCCCTTGTTTTTTTTTCCCCTTCTTTTCATAAACCTGGCACCTGGAGGAGAATTTTCCCTTTAAACACCCAGCCCCGTATTTTAGTGACTTGTATTCTGTGCCTTAATTAGCAAACTGGAAAAAATGTCAGTTGTTACCCACCATGGGCACATGGTTACCGCAGGCTGCAATGGCGGGAGGTGCTCCCCCAGCCCTGCACACACAACTCTCCGTGCCCTCGGGGAGGGTGAATGCCGGTGGCACGGGCTGAAACACCACCCCGCCCTCAGCCCAGATGATAAAGCCCACCCTGCGATGGGATTTTGCGACCTCCATTCCCTCCCCAACAGTGCTCGGGGGCTCTGGGCTGCCGGTGCCTCTGGCAGGTCGCTGCTCTCCTGGTGCCCCGATGGCTCTTTCCTGGATGCATCCGTGAAGCTGCGGCATCGGCGGCCTCGTAGCGAGCACCGGAGCGGGGCTGGAGCAGGGTGCAGACCTGTTTTGGCAGGGGGCTGCGCGTGGCAGGGCTAAGCCCCAGGCACTGGGGCTCAGCTCGGCTCCCTGCACGCAGACATGGTCCTCCCTGCTCTGTCCCATGCTGAGGGTCGCGGGGCAGAGTCACCCCGACGCTTTTTCTAGTAGGGAAATAGGGGATATTTGGGATTTTGCACCCAAATTGCTGTTGCGCTGCTGCATCCACACAGGGCCACTGCTCCGGGGGGGATCTGGGTGCTCTCCCTTGCCCTGACCCCTCCGTCCCGTAGAGCTAACCTCGCCAACGCACCATGGGCCAGCCCAACCCACTACGACTGGACGCCCTGCTCCCTCCTCGCCATCCCCAGCCCCACCGGGCAGCACGTTGGGCTGGTTTCGTCGGGGAATATTTGCCACCAGTTCCTCAGAAGAAAGGCGAGTGCTTACCCAACAGTGCTGCGCCGGGAAGCTGATACTCCCCAAGAACATTGCTTCATACCATCCGTGCGTGCCTGGGATGGGGAGAAACGCTGGGGAGCTGCAAACGACATCCAAAAATGAATGTACTGTCTGCAGCAGTGCCGGGGCAGCAGCCCGGGGGAAGCGACCGCCATGTGTCATGGAAGGAACTGCAAAGGAAAGGGTCTTGTGAGGATAGCGGGAGCTGCACTGCGGGAGCAGGCTGTGCCATCCCGGCGGCTCCGTGGGCTTCACGCAGCCTCTGAGGCGCTCCGGGATGAGCTCGGGATGGGACCAGCTCTTCCTCCGCGTGCGGTGCCTCCTTCTCCTCCTTGCCCCCATGGAGGGAAGGTGCTGCTGGCCCCAGGATGCTGCGGTGGGGTCCCGGCCCCAGTGCAGCATCCACGCGTCCCCGCCTTTGATGTTCTCGGCAGCCGACGTGGCCTCGGGCATCCCCTGCCGTATCCCAAGCAGGGAGCCGTTTTTGCATCCCAGCTTTGCTGCCTGGCCCCGGGGCAGCGAGTGGAGGCAGAGCCTGCGCAGGCAGCGCAGACAGGCAGCCCGTGGGCAGGGCGCTGCCCGTCTGGGCGCTGGGACGGCCCGGCAGCCAGCTTGGTCCCCGCTTTGATGTGGAGTCCCTCTGGCTCCGCACAATGCAACCCGGCTCAGCCTGCAGATTGGGGCGGGAGTGAAGCAAGGGTGATTGATTGTCTTGTTTTGTTCCTCCAAGGCTGTCCCGGGCCGTTTGGATTCACGTCTGAGGTCCCTCAAGAGTAGGGGGGGGACAGCGGCGTCCACCCAGGCTGCGGGGACGGGGCTGGTGGGGTGCAGGCTCTGGACAGGGGCAGCGGGTCGGGGGACCAAGGTTGCTGCTGCCCTCCGGGCCGCTGGCTCAGGTGGTTCGAGCACTCTGTGCCTCAGTTTCCCCACCACCACTGCCCCTTAGGAAGGTGTTGGCATCTCCGGATGACACACATCCCGTGAAACTGCCCCGTTACTCTCAGGCGTGATGGGCATCCCCTGAATTAAGGCAGGCAAAGGGACCGCAGGAGCCCCGCCGAGGGTAAAGCTCATTAGGACTCGAGCATGTTGACCTCTGAAAAATTGAGTTTAGCTCCATCCAGTTGATGAGTCACGACTGTGTTTGTGCGTCGCGCTCCCTGCAAGCAAGGTTTCCACCACAGAGCTAACAGGCTTTTCTGGGAAGCACTGGGGCTCTGGGCTTCCTAATTATTTTCAAACCCTATTGGCAGCCTCCCTCCGATGGGGATTACGCCTGCTCGAAGCACAGCACTCAAGCATGTTTGGAGTCCTGAAAGTGCTAATTGACTTTACGTTTGGCCTCGCTGCTGAGAGCCTGCTCTCTCGCAGCCCCAGTCCCTCCTCCTGCTACTGCAGCGAGCCTGCCCGCATGTGGTTTGAATTTCTTCCCCAGAGAAAAACCCCCTTTCTCCTGCCTCGGTGTCGTCTTCCCCTGGAATTGAATTTGGGGGAAATGAAGAAGAGGCCAAATTTTCGTGGAGTGATTACCTCCCCTCTCAAGGCAATGACAGGAGCCCCAGGAAAGCGAGGGGCGAAGCCGGTTCCAGGAGTCACCGATGCCCTGTCCCACCCGACGCCCCTCGGCACCGCGATTTCGGTCACCTTCAGGTGGCTCTTTACGTGCCAGTAACCCCTGGGCGGTTGAGCAGAGCACGGAGGAGGCTGCGCCGGTGCCACTGGCTCTCCCTGCTCTGCAGCCGGGCATCCCTTCCTTCCCTCCAGCTGTGTGCTGGGAAGTGCTGCCTGCACAGAGCAGCCGGTAGGAAACACGGTGGTGCCGGCTCCCGGTGCCAGCCCTGCCCGCCCCAGGCGAGGTGATGAGCGTGTGCTCTCCCATCCACAGGAAAGGAGCAACAGCGAGCGGACCCCAAGGGAGGGACGATGCTCTCAAACAGCAGCAGCCTGCAACACCTGAACATCAGCCAGGGATTATCCACGGCCCCTCTCTGCCGGGCCCCGGGTCACACCCGGTGCACACGGTGCGGCACGGCACGGGGGTGAGCCAGTTGCCCCAGCCGCGCCGGCTGCCGTTCCCAGCGTGGAGGGCTCGCGCGCTGCCAGCGGGGCGGGCGATTGGGAAATCTGTTTCCTCTTCTGCTCGTTACGACACCGCAGTGGGCGCATCCACCGGGAGCAGTGAGGCAGCGGGAAAGTATGAAGGTCAGGGGAGGCTGCGGTTTGTGTGACGGAGGTGACCCCGGCTGATGCATCCCTCTACCTGCTCCAAGCACCGCCGCCCTGCCGGAGCGGCTCCAGCCACCGTCTCCTCTGGGACATCACCCCCGGCCTCGCTCCTGCAGGGAGCAACTCTCCATGAGATGTGTGGCCCCGTGGGTCCTGTTCCTGGGTAAAAGAGGGAGGAAAACAGCCACGTGCAGCTTCCCCTGCATTTCCAGAGGCAGGAGGGTTGGCGCAAGAGCTGGGCACGAATCCTCACGAACACGTGCAAGGCGTCCGGGGCGCTGGCTGCTCCGGGGGCTTCGCTCGGCTCTCGCAGCATTGCTCCCGCTCCCGGCTTTGCTCCGGCAGCCCACAAAGAGAACGCAGCTGCTCCGACGACGGCACCGGCGTGTCCAGCAGCCAACGTGACGCACTTGCCTTGCAGCACTAATGAGCCGGCTCTGCAATCCTCGTCACCTCGTTAATGACTTGGCCGCTGCGTCCCAGCCGGGGCTTTGCTGTCTGCTACCTCCCACGTAGCTTGCAGGCCCCTAACTCACATTAGGGGAGCTGCTTTCATGTGGCTAGTGGTTTTCATCATCAATGAGCCACAGAGTGAGTGAGATGCTGGAGCAGAGGAAGGAGCCAACGGGGAGCTGGGCGTCGCGGGCCGGCACGGCGAGGCACCGCGGGCGCTGGAAAGGCAGCTTTGATGTAGCGGCA
Source organism: Scopus umbretta (assembly GCA_013400535.1). NCBI lineage: Eukaryota > Metazoa > Chordata > Aves > Pelecaniformes > Scopidae > Scopus > Scopus umbretta. The sequence goes on along the minus strand of VZTL01066985.1, from coordinate 20,115 downwards.
GCCAGCCCCAGGGCCGCGGGCTCAGGTACGGCGAGGTCCCAGCGCCGAGAAGGGTCCCATGGTGAGGGGACGCGTGGAGGCATCCAGCTTTACCCCATGCCGTGCCCACGGAGGGCTGGGGCATTTCGGCACCAAAAGTCACCCCTTGTGTGTGGTCTGGGGCAGCCAGCATGACAGGGGGAAGGGCAAATCAATTAAGGATGGACAAGAGGTGAGGCCATAGGAGGACAAGCCGACGGCTGGGCAGGAGCATGTGGTGATGGGTGAGAGGATGGACAGCAGATGGTGGGTGAACAGGGATGGCAGCAAGTTGGATAGAAAAATGAAAACTTGGTAAGCACTTGGCATGGCTTTTGTGTGATTCCTGCCGCCTCTCGCCCCGCCAAGGCACCACTGGCTCCCACGGTCGCTGATCCCAAACACCCACGTGCTCCAGCACCTGCACCGGGTCCGCAGGCAGCGGGGGAAGCCCATTAGTGGCACTGGGATACAGGATTTAGGTTGAGATTTCTGGAGGGAGACCCACAATTTCAAATTCTGCCCTCAGGAGAGGGTATTTGAAGGAAGCTGCCGGTACCCCCATTGCCCACCCAGGAACTGGCTGTGCTGGGAAAGTGAAATGTGGATGCCGTCAAAGCCTGCAACCGCGGCTGCTGCCCGCCAGGAGCGAGCCGTGGGGCAGAAACACTGCCTGCTGCTGTGAATCACAAGCCCGGCGCTGGAAAAGCTCTGGCTGAGGCATTTCCTGCTGTTCTCATCGCATCCCCATCCGATTCCTCCCTCGCGAAGCTCCCGCGCTGAAATCCCAGCCCCGTGGAAAATCAGGGTTAGCTTTCCTGCCGAGTCCGGCATGGCCGGCGCAGCTCACTCAGCTTTCGAGCCACGGATGTTTTCCACGGAGCCGGGACTGGCAGGGGGAATAGCGGGAGGTGCGGCGGCTCCCCGGCCAGCGCGGTGATGATTCGTGCGAACGGGCAGCGCCGAGCCGCGGGGAGTGCCGGGCAGGCAGGCCTGCCGGTCTGCGGTCGGTTGTTCAGCCTCAGTGCCTTCTTGAGGGGGAAATGGAAAGAGCGAACAGTGCAGAGTTAATTAATTGACGCATAATGAAGTCAAGATGAGCATCCCCAAGGAGCTGGAGCTCGGATGGGGAAAGCGGCAGATGATGGCGTTGCCCGGCACGGGGCCGCTTCACGTAGGCCCCAGCCTCCTGCCAGCCACACCGAGGACACCGGCTCTGGCCCAGGGGTGGGGAAAAAAGGCCCCTGAATACGTTTCAGTGGCAACTTTAACAGAACGGAGGCGTTCCAAACACTGCGGGCCAGAGAAAGGAGCTGTGGAAGGGATGAAATGAACCCACCGGTGGCCCTCAGGTGCCTCGGTCCCTTCGGGGGGAAGGCTCGCTACGCGCAGAC
>VZTL01066985.1:5878-18250 GCA_013400535.1 Scopus umbretta | reverse complement strand
TCAGGGGGGGGGTGGTCTCAGTGCTGGAGGAGTCAGTGCAATATCAGGAAGGGGGCCAGTGTGGTGCTGGGGGGATCTCGGTGCTAGGGAGGTGGGGAAACCCCTACCAAAAGCTGGGTGTCCAGTGCAATGTTGGGGGGAAACGTGGTGCCAGGGGAGTTGCAGTGCTGGGGGCCCTGGTGTGATACCAGGGAGGGGGGATAGTGTGGTGCTGGACCCAGTGCTAAGGGCAGGGGGTCTAGTGGGTTGGGAGCCTGGTGCGGTGCTGGGGGGTGTTGGGAGGGTGCCTGGTGCGGTGCTGGGTGGTGGGATGCAATGGTGGGGATGCAGGGCACTGTCTTGGCAGAGAATCCCGCCGGTGCCGGGGGAGGGGGCAGTGTGGGGCAGTGCCCCCCGGCAGCACCACTGTAGGGCTGGGACAAACAGGACGACAGCCTTCCCCCCGGCCCCAGACAGCTCTGTCCCGTGCTGGGGAGCCAAGAGGTGCCAGGCAGGGAAGAGCATCACCCCACAGTCTGGGTCTTTGTTGCCTCCTCCTGCTCAGCAAAGGGTTGTTGTGTCCCTCCTGTTGTAGTAGTGCAGGGATCCTGTGGGAGGCCAGCAAGCAGGCAGGGCCAGCCTGTAGGAAATAGAACGCTGCTCCTGCAGTCGAACCCTGGAAGGCACTGAGACATCCCCTACCAGAAACCTAGATTCACTCCCAGAGACCTAGATCCCCTCCTGGATCTCTCAGTGCAGCCAAGACAGGTCCCCGCAGCCCTGCAGCGTGCTGGGCTCGTGGGCAGGGTCTCAGCGGCACGTCTGTCCTGTTGCAGCCAGGTCCTGATGAAAGGAAGTCAGAGCTGCTGCCCACCGGCTGGGAAGCCAACAAGGAGGTGTACACACTGCGCTACAAGTCCACGGATGATGCCCACGAGCTGCTGCTGAAGGCCATCATGGTGGAAGACAGTATGATCCTCAACGTCATGGTGAGCACCCAGGCTGGTCCCTGCAGCTTTGGGGTCCTTCAGGTGCAGCGGCTGCTGCCGCCCAGAATGTGCAAGGAACAGCAGGGGCTGTTTCTTAATATATTGCTGTTACTTGTTCTACCTTGCAGCGATGTTTGTCGCTCAGGTTGGGGCAGACCCGGGGGTGTTAGGGGCTGCAGACCTGCCTGTGCAGCGGCAGATGTGGCCCAGTGTGAAGCTGGTCAAGCACCAGCTGCATCGGGGCAGCGATGGGGTTTGCCCAGCCATTGCCCCTTTTCTGTCCCCTTCCCTGCTCAGGATTTTTCTGCAGATCTTTTCTCCTGTCTCCCACAAGCACCTGCTGGGGGGGGGTTTGCTTTTACCCTTTGTAGCCCTGATTGGGAGAGTGAGCAGGGAGACCCTCGCTGTACACTGGAGTTTGTTGGCTCCTGGGAATTTGGGCATAGCGCAGGGATGTGGCAGGAAGCAGGCAAGCCCATTCCTTGTGTCCCACTCCCCTGGCTGTGGTCATACCTGCTCATTCCCAGCTCTGCTGGGCTGCTGACTCCGTGTTTCACCTGTCTTTTTCCAGGACCGCAGTTCTCAGAAGGTGGCAGATGTGACCTTGGCAGTGGCTGACTACATTAACCCGGAGCACCTGGATGATTTCCACAAGTAATCTCAGTTCTCCGGCATTTTCTGCAGGATAAAATGTCCCACCGGCATGGGGAGGGGGGCAGAGACCAGGTTAGGAAGAGCCTGGAGGACTCTCCCCACCCCGATACAAACCCCAGGGGCAGTCCAGCCAGTCCTGAAACACAGCCAGAGCTCCCTCTGCCCCACTCTGTGCTCCTGGCAGGCAAGAGGGATTTAGGGGATGGTGGGGCCCTGGGTCGGAGCCACCCCACCTGGAACGGGCTGGGCCAGCCCAGCACTTTTACTTCCAGAGCACTGCCTGCCTGTCTGTGCTGGGTGGACCCTGCCCAGTGGTGCTACAGCTTCAACTACGGACCAGACACCTTCACCCCTGGCCCAGACACCCTGTGGCCTTGCTGAAGGCCAGTGCTACGTGCTGTGGTTTCTTCCAGTGCAGAACTGGTTGGGTCATGGCCACAGCACAAGGGAGTCCCCTGGGCTGCGTGGCACCTCTGCCCTCTCAAGTAGGGTCGGGGCTTTGATGCCGCTGTGTGGTGTTACCCATTCCTGTCCCTTCCGTGCTGGCCAGATGGGGACACGTTTTGTGCCAGGGATGCCTTAGGCATGTCTGTCCCCTCACCGCCCCCCTCGCAGCCTGCCCAGCACCTTGCACCTGGGTGCCGTGACCGCCCCAGCCCACCACTTCGCCTCTCCTCCCGGCAGGGTGTACAAGAACACTGAGGAGCTGAGGACAAGGATTGCTTCGGGCATCATCGCTCCCCTCAGGGCCCCCGCAGAAAAGGCCAAAAAGGAGCCTGAGGCTGAGAAGAAGGATTCTGACTTGCCCCGAGATTACGACCCCCTCAGGGTCCCTCCCCGGCAGCCGGCAGGCACAAGAGCACCGTCCTGGTGAGTACAGAGCGGGTGCCTGCTGACCGTCCTGTTAGACGTGTCATGGTCCTGGCACGGCTCTCCAAACTTCACCTCTGGTCCCCGTCTCGCACACGTGGGATGGGGAGCAAAGGGAATCCAAACCCTCCCCAGCCAGTCTCCTTGGCCGCGTGCTTGGGTTTGACTTAAGTTGCCCGCTGAGGGATGGCCTGTTCTGGAGCTGTTTGACCCTCCTTTGGCATTGCCTCGGGGTATAGCTGGAGGCCTACAGACCCGGGAGGGAGAGGGAGGGCTGGGAGGAAGGTGAGGGGTGGAAGGAGGGAGACCCTGCTCAGTGCTGGCTGAGGGACCATCAGGGCTCCGGGGCCGGCGGAGCAGGAACAGCAGCGGGAAGGACGGCGCCGTCGTGGGGTCAGGCGGCCTCCAGGAGGGACACCAGAGCGCTGGCTGTCAGATCGAGCCATGGGCTCCAGCGGAGCTGTGGGGTCTGGGCTCACGGCAGAGGGGAGGGAGCGGGTGCAGAGCTCTGTCTTCGCTTGGCACAAAGCCGGGGCTGTCTCTAAGCCTCCTGCCTGTGGTGGCTGGTAGAGCTGCCCTCCCAGGATGGTGCACCCAGCCAGGGCTTGGGGCCAGGCCCAGGAGGTGCGGGCTTGGTGGAGGGACATCTACTCCGTGCTCTCCTGACCTTGCTTTCCCTTTGAAACCCTTTGCTGGCAAAGCTGGGGAGAGGGGACACATGGCACCCGCGTCACCAGCCCTCCCTGGCCCCTTTGTGCCCAGCCATCCGTCGTGCCTGGCAGGCGGGCTCCCCCCTTCACCCCCACAAGCTGTAATCCCCTTTGGGTGGAAGTCAGACAGCGCGGGGGCTCTGCCATCTCTTGGGGACCGTGGAAGCCGTGGCTTCTGCCTTGCATGTCACCTCTTGCTTCTTTAACCCCACTGCTGTCTGCTGGTGCTCAGGGCTGCTCAGGGTGTGCGATCCTCCTCGGGGAGGCCTGGGCAGACAGGCTGGAGCTGGGCACAGCTCTGAAACCGTGGTATTGGCACATATTATTGGCAAGGAGATGTGACAGCTGGCTGCAGGCTCACCGCCCTACTGTCCTCGCACTCCTGGAAGCGGGACTGTCATTGTGTCTCCGACTGGGACACGCTGGAGAGCCTGGCCTAGCCCGGCACCGCTTGGGGAGCCCCTGGCATGGAAACTCCCAGCGTCCACAGACAGCTCCAGCCTGGAGCAGTGGGAACAGCAGGCCTCCCTTCATCTCAGCAAGCTTCCCGCAAGCCTGCCACGCACACCGGTGTCCACACCCAGCTGCACCCTGGAGCAGGGAATGCTGTGTCCTGGGCGTGGGGTGGCTCCCAACGCCAGCCCACTCACACAGGGTTCTGCAGGTCCCAGGGCCCTTTGGGTGCTGCAGTGCTTGCCGTGGGAGAGCACCCACGAGCACAGCACCGGCAACCACGCTGGCTGCACTGCCCTGCCTGCTTGCTTGCTCCACACAGCCGGTCTCCCCTTTGCTGAACATCTTGCTGTGTTCTGTGTTTCAGGCCTTCCCCCTTGAGCCCCTTCGCTGTTGGTGGGGAAGACCTGGACCCTTTTGGGTGAGTATGGCTGGGAGAGGTTGTGCTTTGCGTGCCGGGGGAGCATCCCCTGCTCTGCCCTTGGGATGTGGGGGGGTGGCTGGGGACCTTCTCTGGAACACCTGGAGTCCGCCTGGCTTGGGCATCCAGCAAAGTGTCTCTGAGTGTGGACAGCGATGGGACAGTCGCTCAGTGCAAATTGCAAGGGACCAGTTGACAGTTTCTAAACTTCAATATGGTTCTAATATCGTAATAAGATCTCGTCTCTTGTATAGATGATAGGCTGCAATCTGCGTCTGTTTAATAATCAGCTTGTATTCATTTAACATGCAGTAATTCCTTCAGTAAATCAAAGCTGAATATGTCATTAAGCGAATGTAAGCCTCTAATTTAAATGTTACCAGCTGCTGCGTCTACAGCCCAGCAGTCTGGAGAAGGGGAGGCTTAAAGCCGAGTCCACAGATTCTTGAGTCCTGGTTGTGAGCCTCCCGGCTGTCTGAGGCACTTGAGAGAAAGCCTGGGCAGAAGGAGGGCTGTCTGGGGGACTGATCTTCACAGATACATCTCACAGTCTTTGGTTTGGTCAGGCAAGGAGAACCTGTCATCTTCCATTCCAGTTAAAAGCACATAGTCAGACAAAAACCAGTTCTTGGAGTTGTTGCAGAGCGTCCTGCGGCCCAGGGGAGTCCTCTTTGGAGCGACTCTCCTGTGGGGATCACATTTTTTCCCCTCTTGCAAGACTTGGTTCTCCATGGGTTTGGCTAGAAGAGGGCCAGCTGAAAATGTCCTGCCTGGCTGGAAGGAGAGGCCTGGAGCCTGGGGGGCTGGAAGGAAACCTGATAGCACGAGGAGAGGGGGTTCAGTTGTGGGGGAGACCCTGATTCTCTCGCTGCCTCCAGCCCTTCCTCAGAAGTTTCTCTGTAAAAGACAAAAAAGATGGTAAATGGAAGCAGATTTGTGCGCTGACACCTGCCAGCGCTGGGGCTGGAGACCCAGACTCCCAGGCTTATGCTCGTGGGGCCTGACTGTCCTGGGGCGCTTTGGGCAGCCGGCCTGGCGTAATGGAACTCATTAGCACGGTTGTTAATGACTTGCATGATGGCAGCGATGTCCAGAGGCTCCAGCCGAATTTGCACAGAGCCAACCGTGAGGAATGGCACTCGCAGCGTGGGGCAGCTCCGAGGAGCCACCGTGGTCAGCAAATGACTTCCAGGCAGCTCTTTGGAAAGGCTGGCGGGAGCCCCGGCCGGGTCCGTGAGCTCTTGCAACACTGCGCAGGGCAGGACGCGCTGCTCACCCGGGAGAGCAGAAAGCAGGGACAGGAGCATGAGCTGGCGGCACGGGCCAGTGGGTCCGACGCTTCCCCAGGGGATGGTCAGCAGCCCACCGGGACTCACCAGCCATTGCTGACGCGCTATATGGCTCCTTTCAGGAGCCGGGGCAGGAGGGAAGCTGCCTCTCTGCTGCTCCGAGTGTTTTGGCATCGGCTCGGAGGAAGGCAGGCGGGTGAGGGCTGTTGCTTCCCTGTTGTGCATGTCTGCAGCCAGCCCTGGGGGGTTGGAGGCACGGTGGTGCCCCGGGCCTGGGCGTTTGCTGGTGCCCTGGCTCGGCCATACGCTCTGCAGCTGTGGGACTCCACCTGGGCATGACGGGGAGCTGTGATTCGCATCCTGCCCCTGACCTTCTGGCGGGTTTGCAGGGCTGGGATGACCCCAGGTTGGAGCAGGGTGCGATGCATTTGGATTCTCTCCTGTGGCAGGCAGCAGCCGGCACGGGACAAGGACCCGCTGGGCCCCAGCACTCTTACGCAGGCACACGTACGCGCATCGAGTGCTGCTGCGGGCCCGCCTCGCTGGCTTGCCCTGGCCCGCGTTGCAGTGGGTTTGGAGTGTTTTCCTTCCCGGGTGCTGTGGGTCGGCTTAACCCGACATTCCCATGCTCAGCGATCCTGCAGCACAGGGACGCACTTTGCTCCTCTCTCACAGGTGCCGGTCTCACCTCCTTCTCTGCCTTTCTTCTCCCCAGAGGTCGGAGTGGGGGAATGATAGTGGATCCTCTCCGGTCTGGCTGCCCACAGCCCGGCATTGACCCATCGTCGGGTATTCCAGGGCGGCTTCCCCCGGGAGCGGTTCCACCAGGCGCCAGATTCGACCCCTTTGGCCCGTTAGGAGCTGGTAGATCTGGGTAGGTATTCGGCTGTGCCTGGTATTCCCAGCCTGCTCTCTGGGCTGACCCTGGCTCTCCTGGCTCATCCCTGTTGCTGCAGGACTGAGTTCTCCCTCCTGGTTTGACTCTGCTCTGAATTTCTTTCCAGGCCAGATCCCGACCACCTTCCCCCTCCAGGCTATGACGACATGTTCATGTGAGGAGTCACCGCTTGGCTTCTCACGGCTGTGGCCAGAGCAGTCTCCTGGGAAGCAGGAGCGCTTTCCCCTCTTCGCTCCCTGTTGGGTGGACTTCGATCTTTTCAGCAGCATTTTCCTTCTCCCCGTTCAGGGACACGATCCTGTGTGCCAGACCAGCTATAAAGGTTTCCCTGTGTGCAGAACAGAAGAGGAGGCAGTAGGTTCATTTCTTTTTTGTGCTCCTCTGAGGGTGCCCGGCCATTCGCACCGTGAAGCAGTCCTGCCCCGCACGAGGTGGCAGCGTGGGGTGCGGCGCGGTGCTCTGAGAACGGCCTGGGTGCTGTGGGGTTTCCTCCTCTGCTTCTCCGGGGTGGCAGCGCTTTTGCTCCTGGGGTTCCGCAAGCGGTCGATGCTGAGGAGGGAGCCAGCTTCTGGCTGCTCCTGTGCTGGGGAGCCGCGGTAGCCTCGCTGAAGGTGATAGCCAGGGTGGGCTCCCCATGCAGAGATGGTTTCTCTCTTGCTCTTTATCTGAGCGAGGGGCTGATCGGCGTGAAGGCCTCGAAAGCCCGACCCAGGGGGTCTCCATGGGCAGACCCCCAGCAGTGGCTGAGATCAGCTTCCACACGGCTGTGCCCACTGGCTTGAAAGAGCGCCGCCAGCAAAGCCTTTCATGTGCATGAGAAGAGACATATATTGAATTCCTGCCCCCACCGTGCCCGCTCTCTCCCCTGCGGCCATGCTGGTTTTCGTTCCCGGGGTGCACGCAAAGCCCCACCGGCAGCATGGCAAGGGCTGCCCGCCGGGCACCACGCGGCGCTGGGGGAGGAGGGAGGGTGCTCGGTACCCGCACGACCTGCCGGGCCCGGCGGAGCTGAGCCCAGCACCGAGCTGGGGCCCTTCTGGGGATGCGCAGAGGGGGCTCGCTCAGCTGCGGGATTTGCTTTGCAGAAGAGGTTTATAGAACCCGTTGCCCTGCTGTCAGTCCCGGTGCATGAGGCTGGTGCAGCTCTGCCTGGCTGAACTCTGCCAAACGGCTCGGGGAGAACGGGTGAGGTCTGTGTGGCTCAGGCTCCTGAGCTCTTTCTGGAAACCTCCTCCCTTCCCCGCAGCTCTCCCCAGGTCAGTTAATTTTGAGGCTGCCGCTTGTCTGTCCCCTCGGGGGTTCATACTATGTTTTTCTTCTCGTGGTTTGATTTCTTGGAAGGGCGTTCATGAGATTGAAATAAAAACCTGACAACAGTGTTGTGTTGGTGCTTGCTGGCGGTGGCCCCCCCTGCCCCAGCCGCAGCCCCCTTCTCCCCACCGTGAGAAGGGAAGCTCCAAAGCTCTGCCCAGAGGCGGAGGATTCACGCTGGGAACCCGCTTTGTACCTTCCCCTGAGCAGCAGCGCTTTTCTGAGACGATGTGACTGTGTTAAGAAAATTAAGTGGAGAACAGCCCAGACTTGGCTCTGCCTGCGCTCCTTGCGGTAATTGGCTCTCCAGGGTATTGAATGCTGTCGGTACGCTGCATGCAGCCGTGTTGGCATAAATAAAAAGGGGGAAGTGATCCCCCCGTCCATCTCTTTTCCCCAAAGGCTTTTTCCTTTTAAAACCCCTCGGCCTACAAACGCAGCTAATAAAGCCGAGCTACGGCGTGTGCAACCCTGGGCTGCGCGCAGGTGGGAGCGGGGAGGACCGGCCGTAGACGTTCAGCGCTGGGGGCAGCTGGAGCATCCCCTGCATCTCCCCAGGGCTCCCGCGTGGACCCCTGTGATTGCAAGAGCTGGTTTCGGGCCCAGACCCGGCGGGGATGTGTCCTCCCCGCGGCACGTGCCTGGGGCTTTCGGTGGGCAGTCCCACTTGCGGATCCGCGGATGGGCAGCGGGCGATGCCCGTGACCGGAGCGGACAGCGGCTGTGCCACGCAGCATGGGTGGGGTGGAGAGCGAGACCCAGGGCTCGGCGAGAGCCTTGCTCCTGCTCGTCCCCTCCGGTTCCTGGGGCAGCCTGAGCCCATCCACAGCTTTGCCCCGGGAGAAGGGAGCCCCCGACCTCGCCGCGTGGGGTTGAGAAACGCGGGCCGCTTGGGGAGAGGAAACGGCTTTGGCCGCATCAGAGGGATCCCTCTGCGGGGGGCAGCTGCTTTCTGCGCCTGAATTAATCATGTTCCGCAACCTTTCAGGAGGGAGTGACGCAGCCGGCTTTGATGGGGCTAATTAAAGCGAGCCAGCGCCAGGAGAGGCTGTGGCGGGTCCTGATAAACAACCTTTTGTCTGCAGCGCTCAACCCCAGCGGGTTCGCGGTGCTGTGCAGCTGGGGGAGCAGGTGGGAAAAGAACGGGGTTTCAAAGAGGGCAAGTGCCTGGCATTGAGCCGTGCCTGCTGCAGGCCCGTGCCTGAGCCTCGGGGCTCCCGGGGCTGTGCCGTCCGCTCTCCAGAGAGGATGGGTATAAAGGTGAGGAACCTCCTCTCCGGGTCAGAGGACGGTGTGGACAGGAGACCGTCCCGGCGGCTGGCTCAGCTTACACCGACGGGCGGCTGCGGAGCTGCCCAGAGCATGGCAGAGGTGGCTCCTGGGGACCAGCGATCCCAAGCGCCTTCCTCACTCCATCCGCAGGGCTGGTGGCCGGGCACAGACCCCATTCCCCGAGCACGGCTGGGGAGCAGCCATCCTTGCCGCAGGCTCACACCGCACCGAGCACGGCGGCTGCAAGGGCCGGGTCTCCCGCCAGCAGGAGGGACGGTCCGGGCCCCCGGCTGTGTCCCCCCATCCCTGGCACGGCTGCTGCTAACTTAAGCGATGGAAAGCATTAACATGCAAGGGAGCACATCCAGCCACGCACCTCGAGTTAATTTTATGGGGAAGCCGTGAAGAGCGGCTGGGGCTGGCGTGTGCGGCCTTGGCACAGGCACAGCCCTCCCTCCTCCCGCAGCACCGGCGAGGCGTTTCCTCGTCACTTTTGAAGAAAGACGCTGCATTATTGGTAATGGCTTGAGAGCCCCAGAGAGTCCTTCAGGCCATCTGCCAGCCTGCCCAGCCCAGCGGCACCTGCCCCGCGCGCTCCCAAAGGCAGAGCTCCCGGCGCTGCTAATTACCCCGCAGACGATGTTCCGTCCCCGGGATCCCGTGTGTCCCGTGCGCGGCGCGAGGGAGGAACTGGTGTGTGTTGCACAGACGGGGTGACGAAGCAGTCCCTGTTAACTGGGACCGGGAAAGGCGTGCTGGGCAGTTCCCTCTTCGCTCACCCCTGGCACAAGGGGAGACGCCTGCAAAGCCTCGGAGCCGGGGGCTGGAGACCCCTGTGCTGAGCGAGGGGACGAGGGCGCGCTGCCCGCCGCCCGCCTGCCCTCGCACCACGCTCTGTGGCCCGGTGCAGTGGCGTTGCCGGGGGGAAGCCAGCCTTGCGCCCTGCCCAGCGCCTCTCACCGTGGCCCTGCTGCCCACCCCCGGGGCATCGGGGCGGCGTGCCTGTGGTGCAGCCGCGCAAAGCACGAGGCAGCTGCCGTTGTCCCCGGCTTTACAGGAAGGCAGCGGGGCCGGGGCTGGTGTCTGCCGCCCGCTGGGCTGCCCTCGGGGCCCCCTTCGGCAGGGCCCTTCCCCTCGCCACTGCGCCTGGTGCCACCCGCTCCTCCCCAGTGCCCATCCCGCACCTCCCGCCTCCTCCGGCAAAACTGGCTTCTCCCACCGCGACTGGAGAGGATCCAGAAATGGCACGTAGGGGTGAAACGTTCTCCCAGCGGGCTGGTTTTGCTGCACCTCCAGGGAGTTGGGGGGGGACGACTTCTGGGATATCTCAAAGCTGCCTCCAACCCACCCACCAGCACCCAATTCCCGTGGGTGGGCGAAGCCCCCGGGCCCCCCAGTGCTGAGGGGCCAGCAACCCTCATCCCACCCAGGCTGCACAGCAGCAGCCCGTCTTTCCCAGCCTGATTTTTCTCACCACCCTGGAACATTTTTCATTGCTTCCTAAACACACCCCTGCACGTGAACCATCGCAGGCCAGCGCCTCACTGCCTGTGCTGCTCTTCCCCAGCACCCGCCGGGAGCGATGAAGGGACGGCCAGGCCGGTGCAGGGAGGAAGCACGGGGCAGCCGGCTGCACCGCGGAGCAGAGCGGCTCTGGGGCCAGCGGCAGGCAGCTCCGTGTCCCCCCGCCGCAGCCACCCTCCGCCTCAGCCCGGGGGGTCTCTGTACAAAATCACTTGCCGGTCCTGGAGCTCTTGACGGGGGAGCTTCTTTAATGGCACTCCTTCCTCAACGCACTTCGTTCACCTTAAATATGTCTCTCAGTCGAGAGGCTTTCGCCCCAGTCCTGCAGGTCCTCGAGGGGCAGCCCAGCAAGGCGCTGACAAAGCAATGATGGCCCCTTCCCATCGAATCTCTCGAGCAGCCTCATGCTCTAATCCACGGGAGTATTTCTCACACCCACATAAAGCAGGTGCTCAGCAGACGTAACCTCCAAACAGGCTCAGCCGTGCCACCTAGAAAGATCCCTTCCACTTTATTTAAGGTGACAAAAATCGATGAGGGTGATTTCTCCCCCTAATGGGTTTATATTCTAATCCAGGCTCGCAGGGCCAGTGCTGAGAGTTGCGGGAGGGACTTCTGCCTTCACCGGGGGAGTCTCCTTGCGAACATCCACAGCTCCCCCGGCAGACCCTGCGCTAGAGCCTTCCTCCCCTTCCTCCCGTGGCATGCCCTCCCTGCCCCTGGGATCAGCCCCTCCGTGACAGCCGCCGTGGCATTTACTCCCCCTGCCCCGCTTGGGCCCTTCGTCTGACCCCGCAGGCTCTGCTCGCGGCCGTCAGCCCCAGGGATGCGGGGAGAGGCGATGCCTGTTCGGAGGGCAGCGGGGCACAGCCACCCATTTCGCCCCCAACATGGTTTAATCCCAGGGAAAGGTGCCAGGGTGCCGGAACTGCGGGCCTGAAGCCATTCGAGGTTGTTTCCTGGGACCCCACAATAAATACAGAGCGTGGACAGGTGATGTGGTGATGGGGAGAGGGACACGTGGCCGTTGGCAGCAACAGGAGGAATCGGCTATGAAGCATTAGAAATGGAAACATCGGGCAGAGCATGCCGTCCCCAGCATCCGAGGGGGACACTGGAAGCCCTGAAATAAAACCTGACCCAGGCAATCGCACCACGAGTAAAAATGACTTTCCTCTTCTGTCCTGTTGTCTGGAGAGGTTTGTCTCCGCCTGGAAGCATTTGAAGCGAGTAATTTATGGGATGGATTAAAACCTGGTGGCAGTTCAGGACAAACACCACCTTTTGTGGGTCTGCATTTTCCTATGGGATAATTATTTCCCTTTCTCAGCATCCTGCTCGTACCGATTTTTCCTTCCACAGAACATTGTGCTTTAATGATGCTTCATGTTTAATTCCCGAAACGCAATTTTACCTTCACGACGCAGACAATGGCTCTTGCGATCGGCACAAAGGCTCGCGCGCGGGCACCCCGGGGGGCAGAGCTGCCTGTCTAACACAGGAACAGAACCACCACATCGTTTCGAGGCGTTGGGAACTGTCCTCTCTCCTCCCGACAGAGCACCATGATTTTTGAGGAGGCCGCTCCGGGGTTGCTGGCGGGAACGGGATGCTCAGCGCGTGTCTCGGCCTTCATCCCGCTCTCCAGAGTGGGGCTGGTGGGGTGCAAGGGCTGGGCGACGGCGGGGGGCTGGATGCCGCCGCAGAGACGGTGGTCACGCTTGCTGTCTCCTCCTCTTCTGCCCAGAGCGGTGTGAGCACCAACTCGACGCCACGGAGTTTTACAAGAAACTATTGCTAAAAAAGGTCACCGGTGGCAGGAACGAGAAGCTCCATCCCGAAGAGGAGCAGCCGGTCCCAGACCCCGGCTGCCGGGAAGGATCCGGCCGCGGCTGCGGCAGGGAGCTCGGCCTCGCGTCCAGCCCAGGCTGCAGGCGGCCGTGGCACGGGAATCCCGCAGGCGTCTGGAAGGTGCCGTTACCCCGCCGCTGGCAGGCAGGGC
>VZTL01066984.1:0-19926 GCA_013400535.1 Scopus umbretta | reverse complement strand
AGCTTCTTTTGAAGGTGAATTAACTGGGGAACCAGAAACTGCTTTCTGCTTCAGAAGGCTGGCCTTGTACAGAAATCTGTTTTTTGCAAATATCACACTTCTGAAAACATTAAAAGGATTTGAAGTTATTTAAGAAATATGGAAAATAAATAAATAAATCCCCGCCATGCTAGTGACTCCATCCAAACAATTTTCAAAAAAATATTTCAAGTCTAAAAGAGTCCAACTGCCAGAATATTAATGTAAAGGAGATCAAAAAAGGATCAACAGGATATATGGTTCTCTTTTGAGTAAGAGACCAAGTACGTAACTGAAGAGATGCATAAAGTAAAACATCTTTTAGTACACACTACAATACTTCACTCACAGATTTTTCTGGACATCTGCTTTGCTTTTTGAGGAAAGAGAAATACGTCTGCTCTATTACTGTTCACACTTGGTACACACTGTAACACAATTACAGATAGACCAGAAATCTAGAATAAATAGTTTTGCTCTATTATAGAAGCAACTGCTGCCTTAGGGGGAAAATGCAGCTAGGAATGCTGTCACTTAGTTTCAGTATTAACAAGCTTCCCAAACTTCGTAGTATCAGCCACTGCTGTAAACGGTTCCTCACAAGACATCACACATTTTATTCCCTGAAGTATACACATTCCTTACAAATTTGACATATTATTGCTGCTGAAAAATGAATATTAATCAGAAGCAATAGAAAAGGCTGTTTAACAGAGACAAATCTCACTGCATTTTAAATCTCCTGAATAAAAGATTTTGTTGTCCCTGTCTTCAGATCCCTGGTATATATTGTACCTGGAGGGAGGCAGTATGAGACATACCACAGCAAAATTATTTTATCTGTGAAGAACACATTCAGCCCTAGAGATTGCTCACAATGGGGTGACAGAAGTGGTAGTAGAATTTTACACACAGTTCAAGGAAATACAATGTCTGTCCAAGAAATTTTTATATCAGTAGTCACAAAAAATGGTCACTGTTTTACTTAGCTTTATAGGCATGATTCATAATAATAGCAGTTTGAAAATAAAGGCATTTTATGATGTTTTCAGAGGTACAATGTTTAATAAGGAAATAACTATAGCTCAACATATGTAGACATAGGCATGCAGTCTACTCTTTTACACACATATTATGACATTAATATATTTTTTAAGACTTTAATGTAACAAACATTTTATTGCTAATAACACAGACTACAAGAACTCCATGTCATCTAGTCATCTCTGAATGCGACTCCAGAATGCAGCTAGTATTACATGCTTGGGACACGAAGTACATCTCTCCCTGACTACTGCCCCCATAGCTTCTTACAATGATTACTTTAAGGATTTCTGGTGCTTGAGTATTTTCTCAAGATTATCATATGCAATCTACAGCATTTTCTTTCAGATGTATTACTATGTGCAACATCTTCCCTTTATGCTTGGCTTTAAATCTTTCAAACAGCCTTTCGTCCTCCTCCTCTGAATTTTAATCTCAGAGTTCTAAGTTCTTCAGTTGCTTCACAAACATTATTTTAATTCAGACCGGCATCCATGCAGTGAGCAATGAATCAAGAGTGTGGTTGTGAAGCTTGAAGCAATGTATGTTTACAGCACTAAAAATAATAATTCATTACACAGATTAAGCCAAGCATTTCCCAGATAACTCTACCTCAGAGATGTTTCAAAAAGGATCATAGTAACAGCTGGGAGTGGGGAGAGAGAAGCTTGGTCATGTGGTTTTGCAGCACTAGAAGTGACCAACATTAAAAATATAGCTTTCTGAGATCTTTGTATTCCTATAAAAACATACAGTCAAAATTGTTAATATATGGTTAACTAAGTAGGGAATGACAGATTGTAAAAATAATTGCTTGGGGAACAAAAAAAGTAAATTTAAAAAGTTTATATGCAGTTTTATAAGTAACCATCATTCTAAGGAAAAAAACAGACCTGCTAAAACTAAAAACACCAAGGCTGTTTCATTTGCCTCAATAAAAGAAGAAAAATCACTGCAAAGAGTCAGAGGCCCAAGAGACCATCACTATATATAGGAACCTCCAGGTGTTGGGAATAAATGAAGGAAATCGTATTGTGGAGTCCACAGAGGCAACATGGAATTTATCGGTGGATTTGCTGGAAAAGCCCACACTGCAGACTGAAAAGGCATAGAAGATATCAGACCATACGTGGGCATTTACAGGAGTATTAAGAATTTTTCCGGAGCCAATTTCAGAGAAGAAATGTGGCATACAATTATTGTGACTATCATAATTCCCGGCTGGAGACTTTTGACATGATAAAATGAGGGAAGAAGGAAGCTGATTCTTTAGAAAAAAAGATTCTTTTCCAGGTTCACA
Source organism: Scopus umbretta (assembly GCA_013400535.1). Lineage (NCBI taxonomy): Eukaryota > Metazoa > Chordata > Aves > Pelecaniformes > Scopidae > Scopus > Scopus umbretta. Next base: position 17,564 of record VZTL01066984.1, on the reverse strand, counting down.
AAGGAGCAGCAAAACTTTGCCAATAATAAAATTGGTAAAATATAACTTCCTGAATCTCAGAGTTGCTTTTAGAGTAAACACGTAGGCTGCTTGTCAGGTAACTCTCTAGTCTTCCACAAGGAATGATCATTACAATAATAATAGTTCTCTGAACATGAAGCTAGAAAAAAACATCACCACAGTCACAATACCGGTGGAATGAGAAGGTTCAGGTATATGAAGGAACAACAGTGATGTACATATGGCTATAATATTAATTAATTTTACCCTGTTAGAGCTTCACTTTGAAGAGGTATATTTTTCCAGAAGAAATAATATCCTGATACCTATTCTTACATAGCTCTTGCATTATTAGACTGTAATACCTCTAAATATGTTTCCAGTAATGATTTGGGGCGTTTTTAGAAAAATATTACAATATTTGTACCTAAAAAGGATTTCTGTTCCAATTAATCTGTACTGAAAGTACTTAGCATGAAGACTAAACACATGCTCCTAATTTTGCAAAATACCAATCTCATTTGTTCATGTTTCACCAGAATATTGTTCCTGGCATGACAGATAGCATAAATGCATGCAAGGGGACAGCAACAGCATAAGGAACTGCACTTTCAGACTTAAACTGAACACATATCCTTATACTTCAGCAACAAAGATGCTTATGAAATGCAGGCAAGTCCAAAGTAAGGTAATGCCCTGGAGCTCTACATTAAATCTTACACAACATGGACACCCATCTTTGAGCAGAAAGGATGTGCTCATGCGACACAGAGTAGCAACAACTCACATTCTGAGTTACAGAGCAAGATTTCCCCAGTGCTATTTTTGGATTAAAAACCCTGCTTAGTTTCAACAACACCAACACATATTTGCACCACGTATCTCCTCCCGTAACAAATAAAATTCCATTCCAAAGTTGTTTTTTCCATTTCTATTAACACAAACAGATACAGAAGATATAAACACACTAGCCCAACTGATTCTAGCAGTTATGAAGCTTAAGAAGGACCTATTTTATTTTATCATGCAATCACATGGTATTTACTTTCATAGGAAATGGCTCAATTAGCAAAGCCTATAATATGGTGGACATGAACAGGAAGTGTCTGTTCAGTCTACAAAGATCTGAGAACTGTTAAAAACAGAACAGGCAGCAAACCAAGAACTACACAAGATAATATAACAAGACATTGATTAAAAATCAAGATTCTCTCAATACAGCACCTTTGTTAACGAAGCATCCAGTCTGTAGCAGCTCAGAAGAATACAGGCTAGGAACCTAAGGCAAGGTGGCTGAGTTTTCTAAATGTCGTGAGATCTTTTTTCTTTAAATATGATTTTGCACTTAAATGAAAACTATCTGAAATAAATTAAAGATTTTGCTTCCCTGTGCAGGTCAACATTCTTGCTGACTTTTTTTCCTCTCTACAAACCCGTTTTCTTTCTGCCACACAAAACCCATACCATTTGAACTGCAAGATTCACTTACCGATGTGCTCATCAGAAATCGTAGTGTGCTCATGATGTACAAAATACTCAGAAATATTTATCTGTAAAACTGAGTTCATATTGTGCTGAAGGCATTAAAAGTCCTTTCATTGACTTCATTATCTTTTGAGCGGGGTAACAATCTGACTAAATCTTGTTTAGGAGAAATTCTTAAACTTACATAACAGCATAAAATGAGAAAGCACATCATAGAATACAGGAGTGGATTTCTTATCTTGTGCTAACAACACTGATTAATTTTTAGAAACAAAATGGGAACCATGAGAAAGTAATTTAAGAGTTGATATTTTTAAAAATTACATTCTGGATGATGTATTTGAGATACACCCTATCCATGATTAATTTCTATTTCAAATGCAAAATTTTCCATTATGCATAATACCCAAGAAAATATGATTTTTTAATTGTAACAGTTTCTCAAGTCTTGAACACCCTAACCTTTTCTACAGTTTTAGAGAGTTACATGCTAATTATTAGAAATTTACCACTGAAAACTATTAAAACAAATGACTTCTTACACCTAAAGTGCGAGTAACCGTTCCTGAAAGCAGAACAGAACAAATAGGGAACTATGCTACTACAGCAGTATAAACTCAGGATTACCTTAATTACTTTAGAAAATTACCTCATGGTAATTTGACCCAATACAAATTCATAGTTATAGAGTTGATTCATTGAGCTCACAAGCCTGCAAAGCTCTGCTAGCAACTGTTAGTGTTGACACTACCTTCAACTTTTTAAAAAGAATGAGGTACCCTGAACCACAACACTCCTCACCTTTGCCATTTCCTAACACTTTCAGTTCAGCAACGAGCAGTGGAATAACTCCTAGTTCCCCCTCCATCTAGTTTCACTGACACTGTCTTATCCACAAACCTGAAGTCAAAAAGCACAAGTGAACAGAAGAAAAAACATGCACAAACAAGTAACCCTAGCAAAGTTTTTTATTTAATTTAATTATTTCATAAACAGCTACTTTACCCCAAATATACTATTAACAAGCTTGATGTATTAAAGGGGTTCTTGATGCTTTTGCTCCTTTCCTATAATCAGTAGGCATGGGTGCAAAAAGCGGAGGTTAACCACTTCTGAAACCACAGTATAATTATAAAACATTAAAAAAACACATAGATACTGAAAAACAATTACATATCTTCAACTGTATTTTTAACACATCAACATTTCCCAGGGCAAGTGCAACATTCTTACCTCACTGTACATATGTCCTTGACAGATGTGGCAAACCACAATTAGATGTTGCTAGTCCATTCAGATCAGTTTCTTCTGTTGAATTAAAACAGATTTTACATTTGTTATTAAGTCTTTCTATGTTTTGATAATTCTCATAAGACTACCAAAATGCATCTGTAAAGCTCTCAGAAAAAGTGGTGAGAAGTCTTATGCAAGCTGTATTTGTAACTCAAAACCACGATCCATTTAATTTTTGTCCCCGTGCCAAGGATGAGCTTGAATAAGCCTAAAATATATAAAATAAAGTATTTTTGAGGGACTTTGAGAGATCATGCAGAGAAACTAAAATATTATGAAGTCATACTTTATTTCCTAGAAAAATAAGTTCTGTGGTGATTATCATGTTGCAATTTAAAACAAAACTAGGAATTAACAAGTAACTAAAATGAGGTGAGAATACCCAAATAATATTTTGTTAGCGCTGAATGTCCTCTTTGTACTTAACTAGGTACTGATGTCAGTAACATATCTTAATGCATGAAAGACTGCATACATAAGAAGTAATACACTATTTTTGCTTATTTATTTTAATAAACTGTTCCAATTGCTATTCTAGTGAACACCTACCAAAAATTAGTAACATTAATAATGTCCAGATCTGTTACACAATATGTAGAAATGTCCAGATATTTAGTCAATGTTTTATACATGTCATAAGTATGGTATAATACACCTAACTCTCTTCAGATGTCATTTAATTACAGAAAAACACTCTACAGTCACAGACTTCAGTGTTAATTACTCAACACTTAGCCTCACAATGGATCAGCTTTAATTACAGTGAGATGTAGGTCTTAATTACAGTGAGAATAGAGCAAATCAATATTGTCTGAATGGCATGGAGGGTTCGCACTTGAAGAGCTGAATACATTTCACAAAATAAAGAACAACATTTGCCATTATCTGGAAGTAAGCAAAGATGAAGCAATGCAATATTAGGTTTTTACCTGGCTATAAGCAGGATACTGAGAAACTGTAACAACTTACCTGCTTCACAGAGCACAAGTACTGGTACACCCAATAGTACACATAGATTTTCAAAGTCAAGGAAAAGAAACGTAAGGAGACCTCCAGGACATTCCTTTCTTCCTTAATCTTCCTTAACCCACAGAATGGGTTAGCATGTAGGCAAAACGCTGACATTTTTCCATTAATCTGAACTGGAAGCTATGTTCCTGTCCTTTATCTCATTGAACACACTGTCCACCTTTGCAGGCTTCAGTATTTGGTCCATCAATCCTCTCTGAGCCCATCACTAGATGGCATTACTACCAAAATACAGATGCATTCTGCCAGCCTAATTACACCAGGAATTCACCTACTCCTACTTCGATGGTGCACGTTGTTAATCATTAGAAAAAATGAAAGAAATCTAAAAAGATAACCAACTGAAGCTGGTGACACAGTGCTCCCCAACATAACATAAGCAGCCCTGCATCAGATACTAATATAGCAGGGAATCACATTATCTGCTGAATTGCCAGTACATTAGGGCAGTAACAAGGTTTCCCTTTGGATAATTCTATCTAAATATTTGGCAAGTCCCAGATTTTTGTTTGCACAGCTAACAAAATCACAGGCATAACACAGAGGGAGGACCTAGCTGTTAGTTTTGTTTTCACCATAAAGATACAAAATTAAGGAAAACACAAACAAAGAAAAACAAACAAGTAAACATTTTGTTTGTATTTTCACAAGATTACTGAAGTCAAACTATAGAGTTTCATAATAGTTGCTTTCCAGTACTTTTTGGACATTTTTTGTTCATAAAAACATTCTATGAAAACAACTATTAAATTGCAAGGCTAACTGCCTACAAGAGAAATTTTCAAAATAAAAGGTCTACGCTGCTTGAATTCAGCCCTTTGGTACCTATATGCATCTGAGACCTGAGATGATGGTTAAACACATTTTGCCATGGCCCGCTGCCCCAGGTAGCACACCATTGTTCATTGTGTTGCTCAATGGAAGAGTATTTCAAAACTTAGCTTTTTTCTTACTGCACAAAGCAGGTCTTGGTGCCATTTCTTACAAAGTATCCAAGCAGTAACCCTGGTGTAGAAAAAGAATTACCGAAGTCCTGAGAGTTCTGTAATGCTCATTGCTAAAATATGTTTGCGCTTTCTCAACTTGTAACACTTTCTGTAACAGGTCAAATTTTATCTCCATTGTGGAGACTAAAAATTGAAGTACAAAAAAAAAAAAACCAACAAAACAAAAAAAAGACAAAAGGTTTCCACTAACCTTGGGGGCTCAGCTGGAAAGCCAAGGACCTAATTTTTTAAGACTTCTCAGCATTATATATTTATTTTAATTTTCATCAGTTAAGTTTTTGTTCATTTGCTATTGACTTCCATTGCTCTTATGAGCTCGCAGCCCCCATGATCTCCAGTCAGGCACTGTAACGTGGTACCATGTGCTTTCTAAGCTCACAGCAGAGCACTCTGCGTGGCTGCTCAGCTCAACAGTGGCCAGGTGCAGAGAAATCCCTGCTTTCCAGTGAACAGACTTGAACAGGGCTCCAGAAGGGACAAGAAAAGCTAGCAGCAGGGTTTAAGAAGATGCGGCTACAAACACACTGCCGCTAGATGGAGAACTTGACACAAGGCCAGATTTTGTTGTTATTTGCGGCAGTATGGAAGCAGGTTCTCAGCAGGCACAAGGCAAGGCCAGATTACAAAACTGCATACAGTCGGGATCCCACCAATGTCAGGAATAAACTTTCATACTTCTCCATGAACTAGTAATTCAAAGGAAATGTGACGTTCTGCTACCGGATTCCAGATATTTGCCAACAGCAGAGAAACTGCAAGAATGTGGGAACTTACGTTGTAGTCATGGCTCTAGATGTTAATGCAATCACTTCCAAACATGAAGCAGCAGAAAACCCCGATGCTTTATTCTAGTGTCCCTGAAAAACTCTCTATGAGCCAGCTAAATCTCTTTCCTATCCAATTCTATTCCAAAGCTATTAAAAACTTGTTCTAACTCTAATACCCACAATCTTTCTGCAACATCTTGTTCCTTCAGTAGACTCCTCAATCCTGTTCCTGCTCGCCCATTACTCAAGGTGCCATTGCACACCCCCTCCCTTTTCATCCATAAACCAGTTCCAGTTTTCATATTATTATACCTTCAACAGGGAGGGCTGAAGACTCCTGCTGTGCCTTGGATTTCTTTGCTGCTTTGATTTTTATACAGCTGAGTGCTGGTTGACTCTCTTCAAATAATTGTCTTGCAACAGCACTGCATATTTTACCCCGCCTATCAGGAAAACAAAATCAAATCATTCCCTGGTTTAGACTTCATTGTTTGGTCTGGTTGGGCCACTCAAATTTTAAGCAGTGACTTTCCCATGGCACCTTTTCCTCTTGTCCTACTGTCTATAAGAAGCCACTCTTAGACTTCAGTTCTGTTAGTCTGGAGATGAAAGTCACCAGAGTTACGGAGATTCACCTTCAAAGCCCACAGAAGAATCTAGCATAAAATGTTCTCCCTGTGCACTGTACAAGAATAGGCCTAATTTAATATTTTCCTGCCATCAAAATTTTCAGAAACTGACTCATGCTTTCATTAAAACACAAACAAGTAGGAATTATTTTAGTGGGAATGACATATGAATGTCAAATAATCTCAACAATAACTTATCAATAGGTGTAGTCACGATTTCAAGATACGATCTATAATGTGCCTGTTTGCATTAGACTTACCAACAGCCTCTGCATCCCCTTTTAGTGAAATAATAATGTTTGGTTTACGAAGCTTTGCTTTTGAGGAAACTTTGTCCTTGGTATCCCAGATTTTTAAAATTATTTTGTGATTTCTTAGTTTTATTATATATTAATTAGTGGCACAGATATCAACACTATAGTTGCATGAGATCCACGGTTTTCAAACCACGGTGTAATAGTGACTAAAACAGAAGATTAAAATCTTTACAGGAGCTGACCAGTATTGAAGAACTTGTATTCACATGCTGACCACCATCACCACTACTCTCAAACTGTACATTTCTTATTTCTCCAGCTTGTGCTGGGTCTTACATGACACACACACCCCCCTTGCTGTGTCAGAGCAGAATATTTTGTTGGATTCTGACAAAATAGTCTTATCAAGTCAAGGTCTGATACCAAGACCTGAGGTAAGAACAAACAGCAATTAAGCTGTTGCTCAGCATGAAATTGTGGACTGAAGACTTAACAGAATACTGTAAAAGCACATATATACACCTTAAAATACTGAATTAATATTTACATAATTAAAGCACCAGCACTAAACTTCACACGTACATGCTGGTAAACTGGAAGAACAAAGCACTCATCAGAGTTGCCAATATAACAAATTTCAATCAGCAACTTTGCAAGTGCATTTTGTTTAATAAAAACATCAAGCTGATACTCAGAAGAAGTGCAAAGCAATCAAAGAGTGCTATTAGAAAAATTGTCATGTAAAGACAAAACCTGAGAGTATACAGGTTGCTTTAAAACCAATAGTCTCTCTCTCTCAAAAAAAAAAAATCAATTCTTTTAGCATTGACTTTTTAAAAATAATTTCTTAACAAACCAAGGTGTATTTTTAGGTTCCTGGATTTGAATGCACAGGATTCAGTTAGGCATAGAATCTTAGAGAATCATAGAATTGTTAAGGTTGGAAAAGACCTCTGAGATCATCTAGTCCTACCACCAACCCAACACCACCATGCCTACTAAACCATGTTCTGAAGTGCCGGATCTACACGTTTTTTGAACCCCTCCAGGGATGATGCCTCCACCATCTCCCTGGGCAGCCTGTTCCAATGCCTCACCACTCTTTCAGGAAAGACATTTTTCCTAATATCTAATCTAAATCTCCCCTGGTGCAACATGTGTTTAGACATCTGTCTAAATGAAAGAAAATTTGTAAAATTCTTCAGTAAAATATTAAAATATTTTAATTTAAATTTTAATATTAAAAATATTTTTCTCCTCAACAAAGATCAGAGGCATAAATTTCATTTTTTGTCTTCATTGCTAATAAAATGGATAGTTGCCTTCAAATTATTATACTATTATCTTGGTACTTGAAACATAAAAGCTATAATCCCGAGTAAACTGATAACCTAGAAGAAAATAAAATACACTGAAATCCACCAGCCTCTTCCTACAAATGTAAGAAGTCACCGCTAATTTAAACTAGCAGAGTCAAGTTCTATCCTTGATATTTGTTCTATACCTGTGTGCACAGATAAGACCTAAGCAGCTGTTTAAACAATATGCAAGTACATCACTCGGTATGTGAAAACATTCTCCCACCTTCTGTATACAACATTTTGGATTACTTAGTTTTATTATATCATTTACCTTAGAATCAGATTCTGTAAATAGCTTTGCAACCACCCCAAACACCACCAAATCCAGTTTTCTAGGTACAAGGTCATCTGGTAGAAGGAAGTAATCAATGTGATAGCAACACTGCATTCTTGGAATTGCTCCCAATTCATCAACTTGAATTCTCTCTCCTCACGTATCGGGGGGATTGGATTTCTTCTGCTTTTGTCCTACAGACAATATTAAAATTATTTGTAAGCATTAAGTGTTATCAAAGATGATACTTTCAGGGGGAATTAGTGCTCTCTGCAATGACCAAACAGTAACAGGCATTCCAGCGTGACAACAGAAAAATGATTGATTGAACATAGATGACCGCTGGACATGAAACTCTTATCCGAGTGCCCAACCCTGCACTGGGTTAAACCCCAGGTTTAACTACTGTAGTGGTCCATAAAGTTCCTGTAACAACCCCCTTTATCCTCTCTTCCTGCAGCATGACGTCCAGTGATTGCAATTCCCAAGGCACATATATCCCGTTACCCAGATAACTTCCATAAAGCGGAGTTCCACACTGCTTGCTGGAAGGCTGAATGTAACCGCTCCCGCTATACCCAAACACCCCTATGCCAAAGGAGAGTGATACCTCATCTGTTGAACAGCTACCTTCTCCTAAAATGACAAAACCACCTTCAAACTACCCAAAATCATAATTAGCCAAGTTGAGTATATATGCCGAAAAACTACCTTTATTTTCTTTATCAGGCAGTGACTGATTAACAAGGACCAGCTAAGATCATCAGCTTGAATAACTGTGACTACTGAGCAGTCAGCAGTCAGGGAAGGTTTTCAGTCACTAGTGACAATCACCCCATGATAAAAGGCTCCCATGTCCCACTGCCATTTTCTTGAGCAATCTACCCAGGAAAATTCAAATCGACTAACATATTTTCCAACATTATCTCCTTAAGCCATCCAGGACCCTGCCACACAAACTTAGGAAGTAATAAAAGAAGGGTTCTTGGGAAAACCTGTGTCAGGTTCTTACCTGTAGGCAGGACAGGGACAGCTAGTGAGACTGTGAATGTGCAGGTGACAGCATGGGAGCCATCCAGTTCCATCCAACTTTTTTCAGATGGGAGGAGTCTGCTGCTTTCACCTTCTGGGGTCAGATGCCGCCACCCCCAACCACATCTAGGTTTTCAGTTTCAAAAGTACTCTCAGAGCAGACTGTGTTGTTCAAGTCTGTCATCTCTTTATCGTCTCCCTCCACCTCCTCTTCTTCCAGTGCCTTTGAATTCTTACGCTTTTGTTTTGTCACCTTGCCGTGCAGGGAGACAACGGCCTCAAAGGCTGCTGAACAAGACAGACAGCTTTATTTTCGTGCTGAAATAAAAATCCCTACTAGAACCAAAGCAGGAGCAAGGAAGGATAGCAGGAGAAGGTCCAAAAATTCCCGTTTCAAAAATGCTTTCAAAGTACGTAACACATATACCCAACGGATTTGGGCTTGGGCGCAGGGAGAATCCACACAAAAGTCTCCAAGCGACAAGCCAGGGTAACAGCGCATGGATGCGTTCAGCAAACAGCCACACGAAGTTCAAAATAGTGAACAGGTCCTGCTCTGGCCCCAGCCGCCCGGTGATGACCTGTGGGGCCCCACCGGCCCCAGCGGTTCCCTGCGGGCACTGCATCTGCGGCATCCCTGGCCCTGCGCAGCCCGGCACTTGGACCGATGGCCGCTACAGCAGTGGGCTGGCCGCCGAGCTACTGCCGCCCGGAGCGCCTTACAGCAGGCTTCTCACAGCAGGGAGGTGGGTTTTTTTATAACTCTGCGCTGAAGCTGAACAAGCTGTAGTGCACACGGCTGTTCCCAAAGCTGGTGTGCGGCTGCTAACTCCAGCGGCATCCCGCTTGGGTGGTTCTTCCTAGAATCTTGAGTGAAAATGTCTCAGCGGAGCATCCGCACCGCTCAGCTCCGACTCTTCATGTGCTTCAAACAGCGTCGCCTTTCCTCACCGGCATGCTTACACCTCACTTTCGTTCTAAGATGGTTTTCTCCATCTCTGAATAGACTGTGTAGCACAACGGACAGGGGGAGATACCCACCTGAGCTACAGCTGTGGAGAAGTAATTTCCTCCACGTCTTGCGCGCCCTTCCCTGCCCGCTCCGTGCCACCAGCCATGCCTGAAGCGGCAAGGCTCTTTCATGAATCTGAAAATTTCATAAGCACCACCACATAAACCTAGAATTAAAACCCAGCAAAATGCAATCGTACTCCCTTTCAAACATTTGCAATTTATTTTTTTTCCCCATGGGATAAATTTGTCTTTATTGTCTTGAATTTGTCTCTATCGTCATGATATTTCTGACAGAGTGGGCAAAGGAATGAGACAAGGATTGTCTCAATCAGTAGTATGTAATTAATTACACATGCAGCTAACAAATCAAGAATATGTCTAAGCATGTTCATTTTTCAGTACTTTGAAGAGCACGACCATCCAAACGACTCAGCAGAAATAAGAATAAACCAGACAGAGACAAAGAGAGATATGTTTTTCGGAGACAGTAACACAGGATTATCTACGCACTGAACCACTGAGCAGCAAACTATAGTGTGAATTCAGGCTTGTTAGCCACTCTTCACCAACTCCCTTTTCAGAGACTCCGGTTGCCAAAACTGTAACCGACATCCCGTATATGCACAACTTACGTATCAGCTTCCATATTCCTTAGACAGCAGCAAAACCACTACAGGATTAGTTCAGCAATTATAAACCAAATAATAAATATTTTGTCTTCTTGCACAAACCACACATCATATGAACAGCTCGGTATTTAAGCCCACTTTAGTCCATTTAGTTTGACAATATTTCACACAAGGGGGATGAAAAAGGGTGGGGCCATTCATTTCACAGATTTTTATTCTCTTTGTTTTCCCACATAATTATGTCTCACAACTCATCATTAGGAATTCAGGCTGACATCTGCGTTGTCTGAGCAAAAGCAGCTGAATGGAAATTAAAATGCCAATGGGATAAAACGTGATTATCATGAAACGCTTTCCTGACATATAAAAACTTCAACATTTCAGGGAGTATTCTGTGAGAGAAAAAATACATAGATTCCAGTACACCATTCCTGTATCAGCCACTGCCTTCATGCATGGGGTTTGATAAATCTCTTTCAGACAAACCCAGTGACAGCACCTGAATTTTTCATATGAAACTGAAAAGCACATAAAGCCCAGAAGGATCCAAATCTTAAAATGATTCAACAGTTTGGCGCTCCTTTCACACCTATGCTAGATCAAGACCCAAATCCTAGATGCCAGTCTTCCACTTCACCCCTCAGCTCGAAAGTGCTGTAGATACCTACCAGACTGGGCTACATCCAGACTGCAACACTTCCTTTTTAAACACAGCTGTGAGGAAATAAAAGGCTGTGGACAGTGTGTCACACCCTCCTCAGGACCACCAGTTCCACAGCCTGCACGCTTACCCTGCAGGCAGGAGATCCACGTCTACTTCTTCCTTTCCCTGAGGCCTTGCTGCACCTGCACCTTCTGACCACCAAGAATGAGACCTAGCTAACCATCAGGGCTGTCTGTGAGGCAGAGCACAGGGATGTTTTCTGCTATTTCTGCTGAAGCTGTACCACTGTGAAAGGAGTTCAAGAATTGCTGAGCTCATTCGGAAAAGGTCCACTGTGCTTTATTGAGAGTGCATGAAGAGTGTCAGCAAGCAGTGAACAGGACACACTTCCCACTTGCTGGCAGAGCCCAAACCGTCAGGCCAGAAACTCTGACTCACAACTCCTCTTGGGCAAAGGCTCAGGGCTGTGAGTCCTCAGCAAAGTGCATAAAACCTCAGGATAACACAGAATAGGGGACACCCACGTTCTTCGTATCATCTAACTCTATGCAGCGCTCTGTCCAGCGTGCCATTTTGGGGGACTGTATGCTAAGATCTCCAACTTACCCATAAGGAAACTGATTCTGATTTTCCAGGGATTCCAGATTCTAGATGACATGGGAATGGCCAAATGGACACAAAATGGGTCTCAACACCAGGGCTAAATCTTCCATCACCCTCCTCGCATCTGCTCGTTACAGTCACTGTACCTCTGTTCCCTCACCTGTACACACAGACTTAGTAATCTCTGGTACTTAGGAATATCGAGGAGCAAAGTGGTTCTAAAAAGGCTAAATCTAAATAATATATGCTTATCTGGAGAATCTAAAGTCTAATTTACAGCAGAAATTAAGATGGCGTTAATGTTTTAGAAAGAAAATACTTTTCTGGAGTAATTTAGATACACACTTTTAACAGGAGTCAAGACGTTGTAGCAGAGGCTCAGAGCATGTCTGCTTCCCACAGCCTACACAGGAATTGCTGGCAAAGTTATCAGCTGGAGAAGCAGAAAGACAGAAGTAATATTGACTGAAGCACTACAAGCCAAATTCTGGTCTCACTTACACTATTGTGACTTTCCATTTTACCACTCCATTTACTCCAAAAATTGTTCATAAAAAAGAAACATTTACCCTATGAGCACCACTAAATAAAAGTTGAAAGCAGTAGATTTCTCTTCTCTAACTACTGCAGAAGATCCTTAAAACTGTTCCAGATGCTGAATAGCCAAGTAATGTCAAATATAACACCTGGTTATGCAGAGAGCTGCAGATGTTTCCTCTGCAGGCTACATAACACATCATTTCTTCCCTTTAAATAGTTTACACCAAGAGAAAGACCACAATGTAATTAGCAATATCACTCAGGATAAAAAACAAATTGCAGTAGGGTAAGGTCTTTTGTTAACCCCAGTGGTTTCCCATTAGCTCCACAGCAAGAGAAGCTCCAGACATCAGTTTTTGTCCATTTTTAACATAGACATCTTCCTTATGTTCAGAAGCTTACTGAGGCGCCCTATATTAGTTACCAAAACTCTCTCCTGTATCCACCCAATATGCTCTCCATGTCACTAAACATGTAGAACATCTTTACAGCCTTTTGCACAGTTTATCAGAATTACCTACACACTCCCTGGATGCATACATCTAAAATGTTGTCTATGTAAGTATTAAATGAAAACATCCTGTAGGTAGGAGCAGAACTGCATGACAGACAGGGACTTTCACTTACATTTTTCTTTCTTTGTCTTACCGCATACACAGAGCTGTCCCAATATGCTGGACCTAACAAACAAAAAGACAACGGCCAACGTTTTTGCAATTGCAAGTAACCTCAAGAACATGCCAAGAACAACACTCCACCACAAATATTATTTTAACTCATCTCTGAAGTTCCTTGTGAAAGGAACTGCTTCAGAAACAACAATTTTAAAAGTATCAATAACATCACAGTATGACTTTGTTGGAAAGGGTTTGGAAAACAAATTTTAGGTACTTAGCACTACATTTTCAGTTTTCTCCTTGGTAGTAGAAAGTCTGGAAGGAATTTTTTATTTTTTTTTTACTGTAATGAGGTGCTCTTTCGGCAAGATGAGCATCCTCAACAGCCCTGCAGTTCTGGCTGGCTCTGTGTACTGAACAACAACCCGCCACACAAATGAGACCAAACTACTGATATCCTGGAACGTCAGACAAATGCAAACTGTGCTGATCCTCAGTCCTGCAACACGTATGAACTATGAAATAAAACTATAGTTAACCTAAGCTCAAACCATTTTTTTCTATAAACCTGGTTTACATGTCTTAACTAATCACACTGTTACCTAATAGAATTTAAATCAGTATTCCATCAATGATGCTAGCAAACAAGCTTAATTCTGATCGTGGCACCTTTAAATCTCTTAAGATAAAAATATCCAGTGAAGTAATTTCAAAATCAGTATTTTAATATACTTCTAATTTCCAACTATTACCACCGCACTGCAGAAACAGCCATTCCGTTCAGATCCTGCTTTCCCATCAGCTCTTTCTACAGTTGGGACTCTTTCAAAATACTTTCATGCTGGAGTGCACTACCAGAACTGGGAACAACTTAGTAAAGACCTTGAATACTTAATAAAACACTGACATCTCTCTAAGCAGATTTAGAGATTAAGTCAAGGAAAGGCAAACATTGTCTGGGTCAGGAGTAAAATCTTAGTCTTGCTATAGTCGGGAATAAATACAAGAGTCATTGTAGTTACACTGTGACAGGCTTTTCTGTACCTCTGGCATCAGAAGCACTGCACTGGAAAAAAAGTTTAAGTGTGGAGCATTGCATGGTTTAGTTTTAAAGAAAAGCAGGTTGCAAAAGGAAAGTTTACTTCTGCCAAACACAACCCCTTTGTCACCGGGAGGCTACGGTGACATTTAAGATTTCGCTGTCCGACTGTTTTCACAGTTATCTAGTGTTTAAAAGTCTTGGGCCGGGTGGTTGTTTTTTTAAGAAAACGTGATGCAAAACCCAACTGCCCAGGAGTTGGAGCTTTTCCTGAAGAAATCGAAGAAAATTCAACAGTCAAAGGTTTGGGGTGTTTTGCTGGGGTCAAGTATCTGCTTTCTTTCAGAGACAAAACTTTGGTGAACGTGAATTGACATCAGTCTGACATTCTCATTTCCCTGTTACAGTGGTAACACAGAAAGCCAAAGATTTGTCATGCCATTTATGTCCTTCACTCTTTCAAACCAGAAGCCCAGCAGATGGGCAATGAGGAATTCAACAGAGGCCCAAACACTCTCCAGGGCTGTTAACAGTGCCTCTCTTCTACCCAGAGACACCACCAAGAAACCCAACTGGAAACCGTAGGTGCTAAAGTACAATTTACACTGACAGGTTTACAGCCTGGTAAAGATTCTGTCAGCCTTTAAATCTATTATTTCCACTTGATAAATATTTTTACAATTGAAACTAGCTAGAGAAAAACAAGTTCAGACTGTTGCGTTGTCTAACTCCAGGGCCTCAATGCTTTAGTTGGTGTTTGGGTCAGTTGGTTTGGTGTATGTGGATAACAGATGTGGATTTCCTTATACCTGCTAAAAACATTCAAGGTTTATGCTTTTGTCTTTCCTGTCTCTCTCTGCAGCTGCATTACAGGGACATTTTGACCCTAAATCTATTTCTTGCATTAATAACATTATCAGACTAAGAAAAACTAAAGTTTTATAGGTAAACAGGGCTATGAGAATGAATAAGGAATGTATACATACATGTTACCCATGGGAAAAAAAAAAAGACTCCTCAAGTCAATCAAAAATGTTTCATGTTATGTATCACTTCAAACAAGAGGCAAATGGGAGAAACGCTCTTTACAGGTGCAAGAATATCCCCCAACCCCCCCCCCCAAAAAAAAAAAACAAACCAAAAAAAACAACAAAAACAAACCCCAAAACAAACAGAAGTAAATCCATGAGCTGGACAGGAGATTCCTAGTGACTGCAAAATTACAAAACATGCTACTATTTGGGATAATAAATAAATAGAAGATCATTTGTGAGTAAAACTCAGCCCTTGAGAATGGGAAGGGTGGTCCTGCAGAGCACTGAGTACCCTGCAGGAACCTGGATCTTTTAACATAAAAGCCAAAAGGAGATTTTCAGCAAATCAGCCTTGTATATTGCCAGCATAACGTAGAAATAATCAGAAATCTGATTTTTAGTAAAGAGGAAGGTCAAAAGCCTTCCAAAGGATGCTTTTTTTTCATGATGCATAGCACACAAGTCAGTCAACATCCCCATTCAACTGTGGGAAGTAAAAACAGTTGGTCCTGAGCATACCAGCAGACCTTACCTGNTCTTCACGAGCTGCTCCAGCATGGGTCCCTTCCACGGGGTGCAGTCCTACAAAAGCAGACTGCTCCAGCGTGGGTCTCCCACAGGGTCACAAGTCCTGCCAGCAAAACTGCTTCAGTGGGGACTCCTCTCTCCACGGGTCCACAGGTCCTGCCAGGAGCCTGCTCCAGCATGGGCTTCCCACAGGGTCACAGCTTTCTTCAGACACATCCACCTGCTCTGGTGTGGGGTCCTCCAGGGGCTGCAGGTGGATAGCTGATCCACTGTTAACCTCCATGGGCTGCAGGGGGACAGCCTGCCTCACCTGGTCTTCACCACGGGCTGCAGGGGAATCTGTGCTCCAGCCCCTGAAGCACCTCCTCCCCCTCCTTCTTCACTGACCTTGGTGTCTGCGGAGTCGTTCCTCTCACATATTCTCACTCCTCACTCCAGCTGCAGTTTTGTGTCCCATGTTGCCTTTTTTTTCCCCTTCTTCAATATGTTATCCCAGAGGCGCTGCCATCATTGATGACTGGCTCTGCCTTGGCCAGCAGCGGGTCCATCCTGGAGCTGGCTGGCATTGGCTCTGTTGGACAGAGGGGAAGCTTCTAGCAGCTTCTCACAGAAGCAATCCCTGTAGCCCCACCCCCGCTTCCAAAACCTTGCCACACAAACCCAATACACTGCCCTGCACAGGCTCAGGTGGGACCCCCACCCCTACCCCCTGCCCAAGAGTGCCACCTGCACCCAGTGCTGAGCCCCCTGTCCTTCCCTGAGTGATGCTGTAGGTGTACCTATCTGGTCCCTGCCCAGTCTACTGGATGTACCTTGGACCTGCTCTGTAGCCTTTCCACCAGCCCTGTCGCTGGCCCTATCTGCTGCCACTCTTGACGGGACTTCTTGGATAGGTCGCAGACCTCGTTCACCACCTTGCCTTGTCTGGGGCTGTTAATGGAGCCTGTTATCACCACCCCAACCTTGCCACCCTATTCAGACCTTGGGCACGGCTGGTGCCGCGGTTACTCTGGCTCATGGCGTGTCCCTGCCAGAGGAACAGCCCTGCTCTTGCTGCTCCCTGACTGTAGCTGCATTGCTCTGAAATCGGTGGGCTGCTAATGCAGGAAAGGTAGCCAGTGTTCGCAGGAAAGGTTTTTAAGCACTTCAGAACGGGTTAAGGCTGGGTACACCTTTTGAATCACAGCTCATTTTAAAAGAGGCCCCACTCTATAGCCAAAAAGTGACAACGATCCCTGCTTTGGAAAGCTCAGTCATTTGAACTAGTTTAACCTTTACTCATCTCTATCACAGACAACAACTTAAGAAAGAGATACCGATACCACAGAGACACCGCATCTACAGAGGTGAAAAAGCCTGAGCAAGCAGAAGGGTGGTCAACTTTCTTTCATTAATTCAGCAGGATTAATTTCATTAATTCAGCACGTTCGTTCACTAATTCAGTGGGACCGCTCGCTTGTTCACAAGCGTTCCTTGTCCACCTGGATTCTGCCATGCCGTCGTTTTGCTCCTGTTAAAAAGGAACCAGAGAGCGGTGAAGAAGTTAGAAAGGAACTTCGAGCGCCGGCTGGGCTGAAACCCTCCTCCCGTCGAACACAGGGAGCGGGGCGGCACCTGCCCGCTTTGCCCGGCGAACCCCGCAGGGCCAGCGGCGGCCCCCGGGGAGGGGGAAGCTTGACGCTCCGCGTCGGGAAGGGGCCGGCGGGGAAAGAGGCCGCGGCGCCACCGGAGCCCCCCGCGCCCCGCCCGCCGGCGCGGAGGC
>VZTL01066983.1:11300-22818 GCA_013400535.1 Scopus umbretta | reverse complement strand
ATTCTATGATTCTATATCTTTTTTTTCCCTCCAAGCCTCTCTAGTGCTTTCCAAACTGACTGGTATAATTGATCAGGGTCACAGAAGCTGTCCATCAACTTCTTGGGAGCTCAAAGATTTCAAATAATCTGAACACCAGAAGTACTAAATCTTTTATTATATCCCACTTTCCCTTGAGCATTCTAACCCTGCAAAAATAAATAAACAAATCATTCTTTATTGTCTTCTTCCTGCAAGGATGGTAATAGCTGGGAAGAGAAAAATAACAAAACTTGAGCTAGCTAGACTGCTGTTATGATAAATGAGTAATCTTTGCACATTTGCATCTACTTTGTTTAATATTTTTCACATACAGATATTTCATCGATTGGAAGAATGATGTGGACAGCTACTTTACAATAGATGCTACTGAAGGAACCATTGCTACTAATGAATTACTGGACAGAGAAAGCACAGCACAGTACAATTTCTCTATAATTGCAAGTAAAGTTAGTAAGTATGACACAAACTGAATTAATATGCTAATGTGTTTTTTTTTCAGAATGTAGTGCTCAGGCATAAATAGGCTGCAAAGAATGCATGTATTGCCAAGAGATTTGAGAAGTCCCAATAAATATCATTTTGCCAGACTCACTGTGGGGTTGTGTGATGTTCAAACAGCCATATATAGTAAGTTTTTTCTAGTAGCCCTCACGTAGGCACAGTTGCCTCAGAAGCTGAAAAATATCCTGCCAGCACAAAGAGCATGAGGAGCTGTATGGAGACCTTCCAATTCTTATTTCTGATTTTATAATTCACTCCATATGAAATTAGGTCTGTCAATCTGCTATTTGAAAGGAAAAAAAAAAAATGAAGACTCATTCAATTCTCAGATGGAAAGTACACTAAAATTTAGTCAAGAGTTAAGGCCCTAACAGAATCAATCTGTGTGCTGCATCTTTGCTCTTGTGTTTTCTCACAGCCCTAGACTATATGCCTAACCACCTGTTTTCTTTTCCTATACGATTTGTGGTGTGGGGTTTTTTTTGTTTCTTGTCTTTGTGTCTTCTCCTACATAGTGTTTTTTTGTTTGTTTGTTTGTTTATTTGTTTTTTTGTAAGAACTCCCTTCTTCCACTGTATTTTGTAGCTACAGCTTTCGTCATTGCCTTCCTTCTGTGTAGCATTCCTCCTTCATGATCCTGTCAAACTGGAACTCTCATCGGTGTATACCACCCTTTGAATTCAAGTCTTTTGGTCACTTAGCGGTTGTGTAAAGGCCACAGAAGTCTTTCAGTTGTCATCAATAGGCTGTAGAAGAGGACCCCTGCTGTATTTCTTTTTCATTCTGTATTGTTTATGTGCCCAGAAATGCAAGTTTCTAAAGCAAAGAACATGTTTTCCTCAATGTATTGCTTGGACTGAGTCTTCAAAAAATAATACACACTACTAACAGGGAGAGGAAGACTTTTGGAAGCAGAGAAGGTATACATTATTAAAAATAAAAAAATACATTCTCAGCTGTAGTTATCTCAAAAAGAACTATAGGCTCACTCTCTGGATTCTGAAAATATAACGAGGACACCAGTCAAATGAAAATTTGAATTTTATCCATAGCTTGGAAAAGGAATACACTAACAGAGGAAACTAATCTATCACAAGTGATTGAATATCTGGAGGTACATGTGCATGTGTATATTGATAGAAAGTCCAGCAGGTTTGTAATTTTTTCCAGAGAAACTGAAAGTCAGGTAGATGCAAAGGGGAGGTCTCATAATGGTCTATGTTTCAGTAAAGCCTAACTATTTAGATTTATTGGTGGACAAAGAACATTTGAGATTTGTAATTTTTTTTTCTGCAGTAAGGCAGCAGTTTTAGTAAACTTGGTGTGAATCTGTTTATTATTCCCAAGAATATTAAAGCTAACTAAAACCTCCAAGTCTACTTGTCTGTGCACCTTCCTGGCACATATATCGTAATGCCATGTTTATGTAGAGCTGTATCAGGTAGGCTATATTATGAAATTCCCAGTTTTAACAATTGCCTAGTTAAGAATCTACACCTAAGGCATAATTGTGATTCATTTCAGCATACCTCAAAATATTTATACATTGACCATTATCCATAGCATTAAAAACAATTGCCATACCAGTACTACACTTGTAATTGGTAATATTTTGAAGGATTTGAGGTATACTGTCAAAACTTTATATGCAGTTGTCTGATTAAGAGCTAGAACAGAAATAAAGGCTGGGGTTTGAGGATGACACACTGCACACAACCAAAAAAGGCTAGAGAGAAGAGAAAAAAACACCTGAAGAAAAAGAGAGAGGAAAAATTACTATATTTGAAGAATTTCTGCTATTAAAAAAATTGCTACTTGTTCAGTGCTCATGTAGAAACACTGAAACTGCCATCTCTTATTAGTGAAAAATAGCACTGAACAGTGCATTGACATATACATGATTACCTAAAGAAAATGGCCTGGTATTGCAATCAGTTGCATAAACTTGCCTCAGGAATGGACACTATTGTTACCTAAGAATTTTCAGTTCTCTGTGACCTTACCTTTTTAAAATAAACAGACTCCAAACTAGTAATAAGCATATTAAGTTCTGTTACTTAAAAAACTTTATTGCTAAAATATGTATTTTGTCTTCTCACTGTGAAAGAACAACAAACCCCCACACACACATTTTAGACACATCCTAATGGTCATTCTGCAAATTATCTTTTCTTGAACAGGCCAATTATAAACAAAGACCACCAGCTTTATCCCAATCAAGTCAGAGAGAAAAATAAATTAAACCAGTTTTGCCATCATTACCCTATGTGTGGAAAACGAGCAGGCTTGCATGGACTCCCTGCCTGTGCCTTAGCCCTGGGGCCTTCTAAGTGATTGTTCCCCTTTGTTCTTCTGTAGCTTCAAAATGAAACCCTGTACAAATCACAGATGATGTTTGTGTTACATTTTTTCTCACAGCCAATAAAGACTTTTGATCAATCAGGTTACCTTTGAAACAATGGCACAAATAGCTAAACATAGCAGCAGACAATTGATAAATGTCAATGTAGATATAGATGTACAATTTAGATTTTTCTTACAAGCTGATAAATCTGACTATTATTAGCACTAAAACACCAGAAGTCCTAAATTGAAAGGAACACATTTCAAAAATAAGGCAGAAGAGAATTACCTTGTGTTTATTAAAGTAACCTTTGCTGACATATCCCATTGCAGAGAAAAAAAAAAAAGTTTTCTTCGAATGCCTGGTCATTTGGGAATTTGTAAATGGTTTCATGTCCAATGTCCTCATTCTGCATTTATTTGAGATATATATATATAGAGAGAGATATGTGTGTGTGTATATATACACACACTGAGATTTTTCTTCTAAACTCCAGGTGCTGTCCCTTCATCCCTGCCTACACCAGACATGGTGCAGGTTGGCAGCATGAAGAGAGGTAGAACTTGGACCCTTACCAATGAGTTAATTATGAAATCTGCTTGTCCTAGGCTTGCTTATATATAAGCAAGTTATATATTATAACTTGTATACTCACAGCCAGGGAAGGCCTGGTTACCCAGCAATAACACTGTATATCCTGCATACGGACAGTAGCTGCTAGTTCCACAAAGGGAACTGGGATAAGGGAAGTTATTCTACCCAAGTTATGCAATGACCAGCTCTGACCATGTATCATTATACTGTGATCTTTATTTCTAACCCTGAAAAAATTCCAAACATCTGATCTAAACACTGTCTGGGAATCTGTCTCCAAATAGCAGCACAACTGACTCTTGAGAACATCTCAGAGTCGTACCCAGTGTGGAGTGATGGATAGCCTACTGTCATGTTTAACACAAGACACCATAACTTTATTCTCACCCTTGTTAAAGAAGCCTGCCCCAAGTAGAGATCTTTTTAAGTGGGAGGTGGATGATTGTTCTTCTCAGAGGTGGATGATGATGCAGACCTGAAGGCAGCTGAATGCAGAAGGTCCTTCACATATCTGTAGAAATAAAAAATCAGCCTTTTACATAGAACAAAGTGCATGAACAAGGAGGGGATGTTTCAGACTCACATTTTTCCCCCATTTCACTTCCCAATTTCCTTGTACTTCTTTTCACTCCCTGACTATACTTCATTGTAGTTTGGTTTTTTTTTTTTTTCTTAGAGTAAATCAACACCTTAGTAGCCTTCATGGTTGCTGTTTTTGAACATTTCTGATCCCACAAACTCTGCCCAAACATGGTTTGCATTTGATTCAAGCACAAAGGCCAGCTGGCATTGAGTAGCCTATTTCTATGCCATTAAACAGTCTTATCTTCCAAACAGGGTACCCACACATAAATCAATTCTTTGAGAGTGGTCCCTTGCCCATACTAACTCCCAGCACATGCATGTGAATTGTCTGCAAGACCACCAGTTTCCCCAGGCCAAAACGGTGCTAAGGGCTGCTGTAAGAACATAATGGTATAAAAAAAACACAGTCCAGTGCTCAAAAAGTTCCCCAGTGTGCTCTTTAATTACCTAGCATAGAAATGGGTTTTGCATCTTACAAAAGAGGAAATAGATAAGATGCATAAGATCTTATTTCTAGTTTCCTGTCCTCAAGGTAAAGGTTGAAAATAAATAAAGTAACCACAATCCTTCCTGTCCAAACCATCTTCCCAACTCCTCTAACTCTAGGCCCAAATTTTATGAATGCTAAAGAAACTTCAGCTTAAATCTCAAGATGGGGTTTATCTTCTCCTGCTTACCATAACTGGGATTAAGGAATCACCATTTATCCTCAATTGTCAGTATCTATTTTCTCAGATATCTTGGATTTTCACAAGTTCATTAGTCAAAATATTTTACATATTTTCTACTACTGTAATTTCCTTGAACAATAAAGATATTAACAGGTGATGGTACTCAAGCAGAAGAAGGAAGCAGGGTTATCACTGTCTTACAGATAGGAAAGCTGAGGAAGGAAAAAGCTAATTAATTTCCTGTATCTTACAGGCAGAATTGAAACCTGAAATCAGTTTCTTAATTCCTAGGCTAATGATTTAACCAACTTGTCTTGTCATCTGTGTGATCTGGGATTGAAAGGCATGAGCAGATGTTTTCAGCGACTCACTCATGAGCATGCACGTCACTGCTATGCTCACAGGGCTCAAAGAGATTTGATTTTGAGACAAACAAAAAACAAAATAAAAACAAAGAAAAAGGAGGTCAAGTCTGCAAAGTGGTATCTGAAATGCAATTCTTCATCCTTGTTCATATTAAGCATTATAGGTCTTTGCAATTATATATGAATCCAAAGCCATACACAATCTTCTTGCAGTCTTCCTCTATATACATGAGTAGTTAAACTGTTATCAGCATAAACCAGAAAGAAAATTAATCACATAAATAAAGTGAAACCCAGAAGTAAGTTCATCTTATGCTATAGTATTTCTATTTACTTTCATGTTTGAGTTTTGTTGACCATTTATGCAAGGTAAAATTCTACTTTGCTAAAATAGTTAGCATGAAAAGATTTTGGCCTCTAATATATCTTTCAAGGAAACACAGAAAATAAATCACAGACCATCAGTGAGAAATAAATGTAAAAAGTATACTCATATGTGTGTATATTTCCAAAGCATGCCATCCTGTCGTGACTTTGAGGGAAGGCAAAATGTCACATTCTTTTGTTCAATTTAAAAATATACAGTCCCATAACACGTACATTGTTCCAAAAAGCTGAAAAAATTATTTAAGATACTTTAAAAAATATAGCCTAAAAAGACTTCTTATAGAAACTGATATATTTAACAGAAATGATCAAAATCAGCTAATATCTCTCATGTACATGACGCATAAATTTTGAATACATTAATTCTTTCACTGGAAAGGCATTGTTAACATATTTCTAAGAGGAAACAAACTAACATCTATGCCTGTACTTTCATGGCAACATATTAACCTCTAATGTGTTTGAAGAATGTGTCCTGACATCCTGTTGTTCAGTGTTGTTCAGCACCTTAAAATAAACACACGAAACCTAAGGGAAAACCTGAGTTATTCCATATGAGTTGCTCTATTCTTTGCAGTGGGTACTGCTAGAAGGGAGGTTTTAATCTAGGCTGTTTCTGCCAATAACTGTGTGAACCTGACCTACTCAGGCTTTTCTGATCTCTGTATATATTCAGTTAGGGTCCTGCTCTCTATGGACTAAAATAACTTCTTAGTACTTTTTTGTTTCCTGTTATACAAAGGAACCAATTCAACTGTGAGTAAGTGATCTAGATTTCTTCTGGTTCTTTGGGCATCTAAAGAACCACCGCCTAATTCGCAGCTGCTAGACCAAACTCTCTTCATTCATACTGCACAATGCCTTTCTCCACAGAGGCAAGTAGGGATGATGTTGAATTGGAAATTAATGAGGGTTAAAAGAAATATTACTAGATATGGTCACTATTAATTAGATATCTTCATAGGAAAGAGCTACAAATATTGTGTGATTTGGGTAGTGGACTTTTATGTGTTTTTTAATTAGATTCCAAGCTGATCTTGTAGGATGGTCAGTTTATCCACTACTTGTAAACAGGTAAAGCACACTTCTACTTGCAGCTAGTCCTACTTAGCTAGGAAATCATTGGGGAATAACTTCTGGCTTTGACAGAGGCCTCTTGAAAACACTTTGTTTAGTAGTTCCTAAGAATAAGAAAGAAATAATGTAAAATTTCTACAGTGCCACTATGAAGAAGAGACTTTGCCCCTTGCTGTGTTAGTTATAAACAACAGAAATGCAAAGGTTTATACAAACTATGAAATAAGCAGCTAATGCAAATAATTTGAAGGGTCTATTTATGTCTGGAGATTCAAGAAGATTGTTATTGTACTTAACCATGACCCCAGGCTGTCACTCTTACACCACCCTGATTCATAGCATAGATTTCTTGAATAGTTAACTGTGTCTGTATAGTGGCTGCCACTCTTCTTCAATACAAAAGAATAAAATTATTATCCTTTCGACTCACCAGCTAAACTGTTTTTTCATGTATCCACCATCTTGCAAGGAGTCTCAGCATAAAGTAAAGACAATATTGTCTGCTTCGTATTGAATTTGTGTCTCCTTTCCATCCGACATTTCATTGGCAGGTAAACTTGTTTATCAAATGCGTCTAGTGACTGATGAAGATTATCTGCATTGTCAGGACAATGGAAAGAAGCGTAATGTATACTGGTTTTTAGCATTTCTTTTACACAAAAGTATTTGCTGCTTGCAAATACTTATGCAGTTAAAGAAATAACTGTTACAACATAGCCTAATGATTTAACCACAAGCTGAATGCTAGCTCTACATGTTTCACTGCTAGATTTACCACTGACTCTGTCTGGCTTTCAGCAAGATTTTTCTTTATCTCTTTCTCTCTTACTTTTCTCCATCTTCTAAATGGGTATACTCCACTTACCTCCTCAATATCTTGGAGATGTAAACAGTGGTTAAGTAATAAATATTGATTTTCTGCATTCCATAGTGGAAAATAAAATTCAGTTTTAACTGTTGGAACCGTATTCCACAGACTCCATGAAAAGAGATCTAAGAAAAGTTTGCATCTTTAATTACAGGCACAGCTTCAAATTCTTTAATTTGTTCTCTGATAAACATAATCATGTTGATTGATTCCTTACTCTATGAAGAGTAATGGATCAAAGTCTGGTACAAAATGATAAGAACTTTGCTTCTGATTTCTCCTTAGTACAAATCAGAAATAAATGGAGGTCAAGGGTTTTTAGAAGTCACAGTACTGGGATCAAAACAGTTTATGACAGCTCATGGGCACTGGTGATGACAACAAACATAAATACTATTCCTTAATGCTTTTCTCCTAAAAATCATTTATAGGTAACCCACTATTAACCAGCAAAGTCAACGTTATAATAAATGTCCTAGATGTCAACGAGTTTCCTCCTGAAATTTCAGTTCCATATGAGACATCTGTATGTGAAAATGCCAAACCAGGACAGGTATTTCATATTTGTAATGCTTGCTATTTTTCTTTTTCTTTCCTTATTATTTACAGGAATAGAAATTTGAGGGTTTGAAATTACAACATGATTAGAATTCTTTTACAAATAAAATGCCTGTGTTGGAAATACCCACCTTTTGAAATTCTGTTTGTTGACCGTTACAGTCTATTTATTTTTATTATGTCTGATTAGATGGGCCCCAGCCACCCTTTACTGTGCATTTAATAATTATGGCAAGAGAAAGAATCCCTTCCTTATGACACTTAAATGTAAGGGTAAAACTGCAGTCAATAAATGGAGTAGGATGGATTGCACACCTTTCTGTATCCTATTCTGAGAAAAAGAACCCACAACCCCAAAGGCAATCCTCCTGAAAACTTTTTTTTATAAGCAGTTTCAAATATATACATAGCATGCAAAGCCCATTTCAGATTCAGAATATCACCTTATACCATGAGTGATGCCTGTATTAATAGAGCTGGCCCCAGAAGCTCTTGGCATGTGCTCCTTCTGCACAAAAGTTGTGCAATTAAACGCAGTGCTGCAAAGCACTAAGGCTGACCATCATACATATTAACAGCTAATACTGTTTCCAAGACAGGACTTGTAACTTCAGCTGTTTCAACTTTGAGAGTTACTGCCAGCCATGGAAGGAATATATTCAGCCTGCTGCAAAACCAGTGACTTCTCTTTATATGTTTGTAATATGTAATCAGTCTTGCCTTTATTACAGATTTGTCCATGACTTCATATGATATTCCTATCTCATCTTTTTCTTTCAAATATATTTCAACTAACTATCATACAACCTAATTTAACTTCTATTATATCAGATACTTTTAGTTAATACCTTATCCAGGCACTAAGAGTAGAAAGGGGAACCTTTTGGAGGGAAGGCTGAGATAAGCCCTGAGCTGTCAAAAATTATAAATATTTAGACTTTTGCTACAGTAAAAAATGCCTTCCTTTTTAAAAGATCAGTGGCAATCCTACTATGAAACATTTTAACTGCTCTGTGCTTACCTGAAATCTAGTAGATAGGACTCTGGGACCCAAAAGTTCCTTCACACCTAGATGGTGCAGCCCTTTCAACCCTCTCCACTTCAAGCTGTAAAATTAGAGTGCAGCTTTGTGAAGTACTACAACATGCACCTGTTGTAACAGTGATAGTAATAGCAGTAGATAAAGTGAATTGTCTTTAAGTAATCACTCACTTGAAAGCAATCACTAGTATTTTGACACAAAAACCAAATATTAAATACTTCTGTTATGAATATAGGGTAAATCTTTCTGATACCTCAAAGTGAGATCTTCTGAGACATCACAAGTCCTCTGGAGGCTATAGTATTCAGACTTCTTGCCTCTACTGTCCAATATATTAGGGGAATGAGAGTAATCCAGAAGGTTTTCACTTTCACTGTTTCATTTGATGTTCACTTTGCACTTCTACAAAACCACTTCTTCTGGAAGAGTGAACTGACTTTATAATTAATCTTAATCTGTTTTCAGGTGATACAGACTGTCACCGCAGCAGACAAAGATTTGTCACCAGCTGGGCAAAGGTTTTCCTTCAGACTGTCAGCAGAGGCTTCCAACAAACCAAACTTCACAGTCCATGACTACAGAAGTAAGTTGCTTACCCATATCTCTCTTTCAGAGCAGCAGGCCATGATCATAATGACAAATTTGATTACTTTGTATTAGTCATGTCTACAGACTAACTTTTTTATTTGACATTTCTAATTGTTAAATTATCTAGGACATATATTCATATAAATTCAGGTCTTGCACCTTTTCTCATTCTTAGGGGACAGAAATTGTCAGATCATCAAAGGCTGAGATTTTTCTACAGGCCTGCAAAAACACTGCTACTTGTTTTATTTTCTTTTATCATTCAGTAACTCAAGAAGAACTCATATGCCAATGCATGTATACCTTTAAACAAGGCACTATTACTACCTTGTATAAATACTATTACTTTGCTAACTGTTTTCAAAGTACCCAGCTATTGTGCTTTCTGGAGGATAAATAGTCCTGCAGAAGAATTAGTTCTAAACAGGGACAGCATTGCTGCAGTATAACATCCCACAACACTTAATAATTTCTAGCCTTATGTAATTAACATATCTGATTTTTCCACCAATTTTTTTCATAACTGATCACCTTTTTTTTCTTTTTCACTTGAATGCTTTTGGTAAATGGCAAAGAACAACCCAAGATGAAAAAATTGATCTTTTTTTCAATCATAAACAACTTCAAGCATGTAGTCTTGTGAAAAGACACAGCTAAAACATCATAATAAACTGTAGTAAAATTTCACCACTAAATACTTTACTCAAACAAGGAAAAAAAAATTAAGAATTACTTTATCAGCTATTAGGTGATCTTTAAATAACTGTGATATGATAAGATTTTTTTTAAAAAAGGGTTACATTACTCTGCAAAGAAAAAACCTAAAGCCATCCAACAAAGTTCAGTAACATTCCTTCACCTGTTTAACTATGTAGATTACAAGTATACTTTCAAGGAAAAGTATTTGTCTTAATTTTTTCTTAATTTTATTATGTATATTCATTATTATTTTTAATTTAAATTTGAGAGGATATTGAGTAATGGTGTAAAAGTTCATTTCTTGAGAATTAAGTAACCCAAGACCTAACAAGGCCTAGAAATTGATAATACACAAAATGAAAAAAACTGCAGACTTTTTGCAATGAACTTTCTCATTTACGGCTTTTGTGAAGTGTGCTTAGCATATACGTTTGGTGAGAAAATTGCTCAAATATGATTAGATAATGAAATTTCCCCATTTAAACCAGTAATGTTGACACCAAGATGACTTTGGTTCTCAGTAGTGAGTAAAAAAACCTTCTCCACTGTATAAAAACAAATGTAATATTCTCATAAAAAATGGAATTAGAAAAAAAAAAGACACACAATTTTTCATACAAAATTGTTTGTGTATGTACCTATACACACTTAAAAGCACTTCTTAACACTTTCTAAAAAGAAGAAAGCAGTACACTTCCTTGAAACATAAGGAAGACAGGAAAAAATATCCTGTGAAATATTTTCCAACTATAAACAATTTTTAAATTTTTGATGATTTTACAGAGCTATTAGAAAAATCTATCCAAACAGAAAATCTGTACATTATTTTCAATATCTTCTGCATTTTGTTTGCCAAAAAAATGAAAGGTCTGCTCTGTGCACTATTTAGATGTATAACAACACAACCTTATTTCATTACAAAAAACTTTTAAAAACATAAATACCGTTATCTTTTGAGTTAGCAATTATGTTAGCACTAAGCAGGTTCTTTGTGAATGGAATTTTGATTTTTTTAAGGAAAAAATCTTGTTCACTATGTTACAGTTAAAGTTTTTGCAAGTAAATGTGTCATAGAATCATAGAATTATAGAATCTTTTAGGTCAGAAAAGGCCTTTAAGATCATCAAGTCCAACTGTTAACCTAACACTGCCAAGTCCACCACTAAACCATATCCCTAAGTGCCACATCTATACATC
>VZTL01066981.1:0-11191 GCA_013400535.1 Scopus umbretta | reverse complement strand
GCACTCAATCCCCTCATTGCAACTTCTTGCCAAAACAGTCATACCCTCTGTTTTATTTGGGGGAGATTAATTTAACCTGAAACCCACAGTTATTATCCCTAATTAAGAGGTTCAGCACTCCAGAGCGCTTTTCATAGAATGGCTTAATTTCTGCTTCTGTAGGTGATTTAACACAAAAGAAGGTGCTAAGAAGTTTTCCAGTAATTAATGTTCAGTAACTGAGGGGGTTAGGGACAGCATATGAAGATCAGGCCTAAAGAGATCATGCAGTTACTACAAGATGTGTAAAACAGAGCAGATACCATCAGCTATTTGCATCAACCTGCTTTACTTTTTCATATACACTTGCACATTCATACTGCTATTGTACATCTCTACTAAAAGCCAGGCACTTATGTGCTATACTTAATCCTTCTGATTGCCAAGATAAAAGCACTGATTGGCTCTCTCTTAGTTACCAAAATTTTCAAATCACAATCACTCTTTTTTAAGAACATAATGGGTTAAAAATGGATGTTTCATATAAATTGACACAGGCATAGTAGTGTTAGTACATTATTTTCATTGAGACAACACCAAGCTCTAGCTGCTTTGAATGGCACTTCAAGTACATAGATGCATATTAAAAGCCACTTGCTGAAATAA
Source organism: Scopus umbretta (assembly GCA_013400535.1). Taxonomy (NCBI): domain Eukaryota; kingdom Metazoa; phylum Chordata; class Aves; order Pelecaniformes; family Scopidae; genus Scopus; species Scopus umbretta. The sequence continues at coordinate 10,546 of VZTL01066981.1, read as the reverse complement.
GCTGTAATAATCAAAATAAATTCTGATTATGCTTAAAGAAAAGTCTTTTCAGAATAGTAAAAGTTGTTAGTCAAATCTTGTTATTCAGCCATGGCACATGAGATTTATGTTTTGATGTCTATTCTATTAGTTCTTTAATTGTTTTTCCTTCAAGCACTGATTTGTTGAGATTTGATAGCTCTCTGGGGTTCTTATCAATTACTCTAAAATAATTCATCCTGAAAAAGTTGTCAGTGCTCTTAATAAGTGGCAATTCTGAGTGCTTAACTGCCTGATTCATGACTATCAACTGTTAATAAGAACTCTTTACTAAAAATACTAGAAGTTCATTGCAGTAATAACAGCCTTTAATGCAGAAGCTTTTCTCATAACAACTGTGGTAAAGCAAAGGTTTCTGTTTCATACAGATGTCAGCAGTGGCAGAAAGTGCTTCCTTTTTAGGAGGATGCTGGTCAGGATTTCAGTCGAACTGCTAAGCAGGAGGTTATCTGCATGAGCAATGAAAGAAATAGCTTCGACTGGTACCTAGTTCACCTTATCCTGTGTTGGAATTAGTTACACCTACCTTCATCTAGCCTATTCTTAAAGACTTTAGTCATTAAGACTGCCTAGAGAAGTCATGGCAAGGCTTCAATATACTTGCTATTATAATTTTTTGAGTGTTTAAGATGCGTCCTTCATGGTCCAGATTATTTCTTCCTTATTCACTATAGACATCAACAAGTGGTGATACTTTTTCTCCTGTGCAATATATTCCTATCGCTTTGGAAGATTCATTGCTATTCTTTTCTTGAGGCTAAACAACTTTCATATTTCCAGTCCTTCCTCAGTAGTGAAATTTTCTACACCTGAAATGATTCTTGACAGGAAACGTGTCCATCTCGGTCAGAAACCTGCACAGGACTGCAAGTCCAGTCAACTGTCATTTACTGCAGAAACATAGTGGCAGATGCTCCAAAAGCCCACTGTGATCTCTGAATGTAACAGGCACCCTGTGTGTAAGCACTTAATATGTGACTCCATAAATTTATGTAAAATCATACATATAGAGTTAAAAATTAAAGCCACATGTCAGTATGAGAGATTACCCAAGAAAACAGTGATGATGGAAAAAGTATGGATAATGAGATGAACATAAGCATTCAGTATGCAACGAGATTGAAGGGTTACTGTGATTTTTGTGCACATCAACAAGTTAGATGAGAAAAGCTGGGAAACTTTATATATTTCAGCATTTGATTCTACTATGTATCAGATCATGGCAGCCAAATATTCACATTTTAAGGAGGACTTTAAGAAGAAAAGAACAAGCCAGAAAGTTTCAAACAAGAGCTGCTAAAATAACTAAAAGATGGGAAGCATCAAAGGAATCCAGCATATTTAGTTTAGAAAGTTACTCAATTACATTCTTTGGGATTATAAATACACTGAGGTCCTGAAGACAAAGCAGTATTGAGACGAGTGTTTGGAAGATAAAACTAAGGAAATAAGATTCAAAGTCAATTCCACCCACTAGTGTAAGAGACAAGACTGCTCAGAATATTTTACTGGACCTATAGAACTATCAGTTGACTTCCGGGTGGTAGACTGTCTGCATTGAATGTCAAGCAGCTACATTTATACCAAGACTTGATTAGGTTAATGAAATCCTTAATTCACTGGGTTGTTGTCAGTCTGATTTTAATATACAGCATTTTTCTTTGTTGAGAGCAACAGGTAAGAACATGAAGTTTTATACTGGAAGGACCACTGACATTTTCAAGTTGAGAAGCCCATTCTCAGTCTTTTTCATCACAAGAAAAGTAGGATTTTTTTTCATATGTAAAAATACTGTATAGGTAGAGAATAGTTTAAGGAACAGGGATGAGAGGAAACAAAAGCATTATAAGATTTGATTCCAGCCTCCATCTATAGCACAAACAAAACTCAAACAGGAGCCAATCAATAAAGCTTAATTAGTGCTCCTTTCATTCACCTATTGCAGTCCTCTGTGCTTCTCTATTTCTTCTCGGACCGGAGCAATGTGCTGACATACCACCCAAAGCAACGTTTCTGACCTCCTCTGAAGCATCACACAGCATGTGAGAAAGCCTCTTCTGATACCACAGTCTTGCAGTCAGGCCCACAAAAAGAGACAACTCAGCAGGCACCTTCCTGTAAACTACCCGTTTCTGCATGTGGCATGGCCAGACACCATTCCTGAGACAGAAATGTGGTGGTGTGCTTCCCACAGCAAGCTCTACACATGCTCCTCCAGTATCTGCTCAGAAAAATCTGCATCCCCTTTCTCCAAAATTATGTCCATTTGTACAAGAGTCAGGATGCAGGAATCGGGCTTGGTACTGGTGATTTTCTGCTAGAAGTAGCTGAAAGATTAATTTATTTTCCTGGGCTGGCAGAGTTCCTCTATTATATTACCTTATCTTACTCAACTCTCATTGACTTCCCTTAATTTGATTTCACAGATATTTAATTAAGCTACTTAAAACATGAGCACTAACTTCTGAAAACTTATGTATGAGATAGTACATTGAAGTGTATGAGATCAGGGGGATCTCAGGTGGGCATGAAATGGCTTTGACTGTCCAGTGTGCTAGCTAATGATTAGCAAAAGACTGTGGGAACAGAAAACTGTTTCCAGAGATGTATCTGACAGCAGTTTTACAGACCTCTGCAGAAGCACAGAATAGTACACTTTAATCCGGTTTCTAAACTGTATTAAAAAAACTTAATGCGGGCTAAAAAAGAAAGACAATTGTTTGCATCCAGATCTACTAAAAAGGCTAGAAAAATAATGGAGGGTGATTCTGGCTTCATGATGAAGCAAAGCTAGAAACAGGTCTAGATACAACGTTGTGGAAGTCCCACAAACAGGCATCAAATCAGACAATATGAATATTGCAAAGGAATATATAAAAAACATATAACCAATGAGAATCTGCTAGTAGATTAGATTCTTGTTTCCAAGCAGATGAGCTTTAAAGGGAAGATGTTAAATAAGTAAGGTTTCCCTGGATAATGAGAGACACTATGAAATTGCAGTAAGAAGAGAAGAGAAGGGCTGGGGGGGAGCCAAGTGCAGCGGAAAAAGGTGCAGCCATTAAAAAACGCTGCTACATAATGCCAGAGTATTTAAATAAAACAGAAGATTGCAAGGCATGAGGGAGGGAAATCCTGGGAATTCTCCAAAAGCTGTTTAAATCCACAAAATGTGACACGTATGAAAGACATTTTTGAACAGTGTAATGAAGAAGTTGTAGGAAACACACAGTATTTTGTCAAGCTACAAAAAGCAACAGACTCGTATAGTTACCCAGTTTTCAGAGATGAACAGATGGCACTAGTAACAGAAATGGAAAAGGCAATAGCTGAGATGAAAGCACAGAAAGTTGAGGCAAACTCTACCAAACAGTAGAGACTCACACATACCTGATAAGCAAGCTGGTACGCAAACACAAGTCACAGATTAAACAGGGGCAGAGACAATACACTGAGGAGAAAGGGGCAAGCAAGCAACATGGAAAATAGACCAGCACTTGGTCAACAGCAAATGTACAAGATACAAAGAGAATACAAGAAGAAAACCAGTGATGATATGTAGAAAACCGAATGGAAAAACCTTATACAGAGAATCATTATGTCAAGTGTTTCAGAAACAAATTCACCTGTCAGTGACTTTGAGATTTCTCACATAAGACATTAATGAAATGCAAAAATAAAAATTAAATGTTTGTCAGCCCCAAGCAAAAAGCGAGACAGCAATAAATGAACAGGAAATCAGAAGCCAAAGAGAGAAAATCAACACTTTTTTTTCCATGCTAAAGTACTAAATAGTGCAAATTAAAACTGTACAATAAGATGAGACTGGGATCTTTATTATAAACAACAGTTAGACTCATGAAAAGGTATAAAAGACTGAAATTTCACAGAAGGTGGAAAAGTCACAGCTTCCAACTAGAGGAAAGCGCATATAATAAGTTTAGTGCAAGTAAGTTAAGATGTACAACAAGTAAATGTAAAATTGAACAGAATAATAGAAAAAGGATGGTTATGAGTCAGTTACAAGTTCAGAAGGAAGACATTTGTTTATCACTGACTCTGAAGAAGTAAAAATGCTACTGCAGATACCCATCCTTAGCATTATCACTGCAATAATCATTAGGATTTTAAACTCTCTGGTATTTTCTCAAAGACCTCCAAGTACGTTCAACACCTGAGACAACAAATGGAGTAAGCTTCTACAGGATACTGCCTCAGCACACTGTAACTTGAATGTTGATAGGAGCTGGAAGCCAGCTACCACATCCTGAAAAATAAAGTGGTGAATGAAAATGTAATCAGCATATAGCATGAGATCAGCCAGGCAGAGCAGAAGTACCACTCCAGCAAAACGCAGTGAGCTGCTGGATTGCATATCACCTTCATTATCAACAGACGGTCAAGAAATACTTGGAAGAAACGTCTTAAAACAAATGGCTGCTTGACAAAAGTCTGGCCAGAATTTTTAAAAGTAGGTAAAAACTAGTAGCAAAGGAAAATAGTCAGTGAGGAGAAGCTTTTTAAATTTTTTTTTTCCCACTTAGTTGATTAGTGGGTTGTGGGAGTTTTGAGGTGTGGTGTTTTGCCATTTGCTTTGTTTTTAACAAAATATATCACAATCAAAACAGGTACTTCACTAAAGTGACTGAGAGGTAGCTAGCTAACTGCTGAGACAGAGTGGCCTTGCTGTATGAAAACACATCTACTGAACAAGAACACTGGACTCACAATCAAATGGAAAGCGCCAGCCATCCTGCTTAATGGAGAATTTTAAGTCAGGCACTAAAAGGAAACAGGGAAATAAAGCAGAGGCATCCAAGCACTCATATTTGTTATTCTGTCAGACTGACTCTGCAGGGGGAAGAAGTCTTCTCTCTGCCCATAAAGACAAGAACTGCAGCGACAAGCTGAGTCAGCCTGAAAGCATTACTTAAAAGACAGAGTGGATCATCAAGAACAAAAGCGTTGTCAAAAGTCAGAGCCACCATCAGAAAGGCTGTGATTTCTGAAAAGCCAGAATTACCAAATTCAGCCAAGGAGACTGGTGTAAGCAGTCATGATACTTGCAGAAGTCAAACTAGGTGGCAAAGAGATAGAGATAGCTCATAGTACTAGCAGCAGGTCATGGAACAAAGCTGAAATGGGATTTGTGTTAAAATTACATGGATCTACTTCTCAATAATATGAAGCAATATTCAAAACTGAGAACTTAGAGTACTGCTGGTCTGTGGTGGGTTGACCCTGGCTGGATGCCCACCAAAGCCGCTCTATCACTCCCCTCCTCAGCTGGACATGGGAGAGAATATAATATGAAAAGCTCATGGGTCGAGATCAGGACAGGGAGAGATCACTCAGCAACTACTGTCACGGGCGAAACAGACTTGACTTGGGGAAAATCAGTTTCATTTATTACCAGTCAAATCAGAGTAGGATAATGAAAAATAAAAAATAAATCTTAAAACACCTTCCCCCCAACCCTCCCTTCTTCTAGGGCTCAACTTCACTCCCAATTTTCTCTACCTCCTCTCCCCGAGTGGCTCAGGGGGACGGGGAATGGGGGTTGCAGTAGTTAATCACATGTTGTCTCTGCTGCTCCTTCCTCCTCATGGGGAGGACTTCTCACACTCTTCTTCTGCTCCAGCATGGGGTCTCTCCCACAGGACACAGTCCTTCATGAACTTCTCCAGGGTGGGTCCTTCCCATGGGCTTGAGTTCTTCACAAACTGCTCCAGCATGTCCCTTCCATGGGACACAGTCCTTCAGGAACAGACTGCTCCAGCATGGGTCCCCCGTGGGGTCACAAACCCTGCCAGCAAAACTGCTCCAGCATGGGCTTGTCTCTCCATGGGTCCACAGCTCCTGCCAGGGACCTGCTCCAGCACGGACTTCCGCAGGGTCACAGCCTCCTTTTGTCGTCTGCCTGCTCCTGTGTGGGGTCCTCCACTGGCTGGAGGTGCGTATCTGCTCAGGGGAGATAACCTCCATGGGCTGCAGGGGGACAGCCCACCTCACCTTGGTCTTCCCTACAGGCTGCAGGGGAATCTCTGCTCTGGTGCCTGGAGCACCTCCTCCCCCTCCTTCTTCACTGACCTTAGTGTCTGCAGAGTTGTTCCTCTCACATGTTCTCACTTCTCTCTCCAGCTGCAGTTGTGCAGGGTTTATTCCTCCCCTTCCCCTTTCTTAAATATGTTATCCCAGAGACACTACCACAGTCGGCCTTGGCCAGCAGTGGGTCTGTCTTGGAGCCAGCTGACATTGGCTCTGTCAGACACAGGGGAAACTTTCTAGCAGCTTCCCACAGAATCCACCCCTGCAGCTACCCAGCTCCCAAAACCTTGCCATGCAAACCCAATACATGGTCCTAGAGAAATCTTTACATAAAGAAAAAAGAAAAGAAAAAAAAAACCCAGCATTTCAATGGAACACTATCACAAAATGGCTGTTGTCTTGCAGTGAATTTGTAGAAATATGTGCATATCACATTACCACCATATCACCATCACCTCCTCATAAAGAGGAAAACTAAATCTTCTATTAAAACCCCAAAGAATTTTTTTAAATTGAAAGGAAGAAAGTGCACTTTTGGATTGAGAAACTCTCCCTCAGTAACATTAATACCAAACTATTTCAACACATGATATCAAGACAAATGCATATTATCTCTGGAGCTCACTGGCTCCAGCACATCTACAGACAGAAACAGTAGGACTGATCACTCAGAAGAGAGATGATTGCAAAGGTCATCATCTACAGTGCCCAAGAAGTCCAGGCCTGCTCGAAGCACAAACAACATTTGTCAGCATCAATCTTTCTCACTGGGACAAGTTGCTAGATATGTGGAAGAGCTTCTTTCTAATTTCCCTTTAGCATAGAAGGACTGAGCACTTCAGTGAAATGCCGACAGTTTGGAAAGGAGAGTGCTGTGTCTCTTTCAGGTTAAGGATTATTATATTTTTGTCAATACAAAATTAAGTCAGCTAATCTACCCAATAACGTAATGTTATTTGGTTTTAAATTTACTGTCTTAAACAAATATGACAGAGGGACAAGTTATGCAGTCTCCCTATACAGGGTGCTATGATCTTAAAGAAACTGGAAACAATGTTCAGGACTTTTATTTGGTGAGGACAGCACATGTGCAAGAAGAAACAGGACCAGGACACCGCACTCTTGTGTCTCATTAGTGTCTCATGCAGAACAAGAAAGAACTTGAAAGAGTCTATGGGATAATTTATCTGTTTGAAATGCTTTTAGCCAAAGGAGATCAAGTCAATTTTGCCTGGAATTTACTGTGCTCGTTTGGAAGCATTTTCTGTCATGGACATGAGTGTGTGAAGGTACATGAGAAGAGAATTGATTCCTGATTTCAGTCTGCTCTCCATCCTGCTCTTTTATGCTTAGCTGCTTGTACCTCCATACTATTACCTAGGAGTTACTGTAACCTCCATGTCAAGTGACCAAGAGCTGGTATAAATTATAAAATGGACTGTGAATTTCTTCTTTCCATTTCTTTGTTTTTAGCTCATTCTAATTAAATATTCCTTAGCCTTTTGTAAAGTGGATACACTTACAGAGCTTAAGTCAACATAAAACTGTTTAATGAGAAAATAAGTCTGATTTTTTTCCTTTCTATTCAAGCAAGATTTCTGGTACTATATTGCCCCAGTTTTGGCTAAGATAGAGTTAAATTTTCTTCCTAGTAGCTGGCATAGTGCTGTGGTTTGGATTTAGTATGAGAATAATGCTGATAACACGCTGATGTTTTAGTTGTTGCTAAGTAGTGCTGACACTAGTCAAGGAATTTTTCAGCTTCCCATGCTCTGCCAGGGGCACAAAAAGCTGGGACAGGGCTTCAACAGCCAGGACAGCTGACCCAAACTGGCCAAAGGGCTATTCCATACCGTATGGTGTCACGCTCAGTATAGAAACTGAGGGGGAGCTGACCGGGGGGCAACGATCGCTGCTCTGGGACTGGCTGGGCATCGGTCAGCAGGTGGTGAGTGGTTGCTGAAAATAAGTGTACAAATAGTAATAATGCAAGGCATAACTCAATCTTACTCCGACTTAAGTTAATCAAATTCTTCCTTTGACTGAAGTGGGAAGACTCTTCATATGCCGATACACAACCCTAACCGGGGCAGATGTCTCTAAACCTCTCATTTCTCATCTGTAACTTCATTGGGGGGTAGGGGGTGTATGAAGAGGGGGAGCAAGGAGGGAACAAAACAAAGCAAAACAAAACAAAGAACAGGTCATGAACCCCAGAAAACAAGTCACGGTGCATACATCGTAGTTTAGTGAACGTCAGTGTTCTCTCTGACCATTATAAACAGTCCACAGTTTACAGGTCCATGTTACACAGCAGAATTTATGTTTGTTATTTCCACATAGCCACGTGACTACCACATAATTCGGGGCTCACCATGATTCTTCCATGCAAAAAGCTTGTGAAGCAATTATTCTAAAGGAGCTAGGTTTTACAGAGAATTTTACCAAAAAAAATATTTTTCAAAATATTCCTCTGCTTTGTAGCCAGAGACTACTAAAGTAAACAGCCTTACAGTCCTTCAGGAGATGCCAGTTAGCCAAACTCAAAACCCGACAAAGCAGCAGCGATAAATATAAATGTGATAAAGCAAAGCATTGATTTCCAGTCCACTAAATTGCTCCTTTCAAAGGCAGCCACCTCCTTACATTGGCTACACAGGGAGATTAAATTTCTGTGTTTTTCTTGCCTAAAAATAGCTGATGCAGAAATCCTCTTTTCAGAGCTCCTTATCTCCAGTATACCCATCTTACAATAGTACTGGTAGGTCCTTCACAAAGTAGATTGCCTTCAATAACTCATAAATTAATTTCCTTTCCTATTTAACAGTCAATACATTTTGTGCTAACAAAGCTTTAAGAGCTTGCCAGACTTTCATATTTCTGTCTCTGCCGTAAAGGCTTTTGACAATCTGGTCAAGACCTCACTGCAAGCACAGACTCGCAGTAATAGCAATACATATTTTACAAGGTTATACAATTAATGACACAGTAATCTGCTTTAAACTATTGCTTAAGGATAATTCTGATGGTGTCAACATTCCCTAGCCACAACTCCATTAAGCAAAGCTGAGAAGGACATATAATTGAGATTTCAGGGGAGGTGGTAAGCAGAGAAAGCTCCTTTCCCACTCATGAAACAGCTGAAACAAGCAAGCACAGCCACCAGCAGTAAGTGCACTCTGGCAGTTTTCCCCCTGACTAACATCTCACTAACACAGAAACAGAGAAGCAAGTAGGTCGTGAGGCCTCAGGTGAATACAACTGGTAAAGACCTATTTGATACATCAGTGGTGTCCCATCCAAGCTATGGAGAAGGAAAAGGCAAGATGGTGCATCCCCTAAATGGAAAGAAATGGGAACACTCGCCTCAGCAAATGAAATGGAGTCAAATGAACTAACAGTATTAGTTATATTCTACTTACCTGCTCTAGTGGTGTATTTCCCCAAATTTAGGACCATTCCCCTTCAAAGATCCCACTGTTCAAATGCAGCCTTTGAGCACTCAAACTGGAAAGCTTGCCCCTTAAAAGTTCCTAGACAGTCCAAAGGCACAAACATTTAATTTGTCTTTGGTGAGATAACTAGTTTGCCAAGAGGTACCCCCTAGACTACAGATGTGGCTGTTGTGACTGCCAGCACCATGTGACAGAAAGATAATGGAAGATGGCCCTATGCTGACTACTGGCAAAACAAGACAAGACATAGAGGCTGGAGGCCTCAATTCTTGCTTAGATGCAATCAACAGCACTGTTATTACTCAGCTTACAGTTGAAAAAAAAAAATAAAATCATTCTTCACAAAGGTCACAGAAATGTTCAACACACCTGGAAACAAAAGACAAATGAGAGGTTTACCTTGAGGTTCCCAGATGATGGGGCAGAATGCCATCCTCAGCACTGTGCTGAGGGTGACTAAAGATGTCACAAAACTGGAAGGAGTGGCTGATACACCAGAGGGTTGTGCTGCCTCCCAGAGGGACCTCAACAGGCTGGAGAAATGGGCTGACAGGGACCACATGAAGTTCAACACAGGGAAGTGCAAAGTTCTCCCCCTGGGAAGGGACAATCCATGCACCAGGACACGCTGGGGGCTGACAGACCAGAAAGCAGCTTTGCAGAAAAGGACCTAGAAGCCCTAAAGGACCCCAGGTTGGACATAAGCCAGCAATGTGCCCTTGTGGCAAGGTGGCTGACAGCATCTTGGACTGCATTAAGAAGAGTGTTGCCAGAAGGTCAAGGGAGGTGATCCTTCCCTTTTACTCAGCACTGGTGAGGCCACACACCTAGAGAGCTGTGTCTAGTTCTGGGCTCTCCAGTACGAGAGGCATGGACATACTGGAGAAAGTCCAGCCAAAGGCCTTCCAACCTCAACCACTCTGTAATTCTGTAATTTTACTCAATACCATTGCAATAGCAGGATAAGTAGCAGCTATGTGAGCAGCACTGGTGAGGCTGCACCT
>VZTL01066980.1:78271-101276 GCA_013400535.1 Scopus umbretta | reverse complement strand
AAGGGAAGGGAAGGGAAGGGAAGGGAAGGGAAGGGAAGGGAAGGGAAGGGAAAGGAAGGGAAGGGAAAGAATCATCAAGGTTGGAAAAGTCCTCTGAGATCATCTAGTCCAACTGTCAACCCAACACCAACCATGTCCAAAAAACATCTACATGGTTTTTGAACACCTCCAGAGATGGTGACTCCACCACCTCCCTGGGCAGCCTGTTCCAATGCCTCACCACCCTTTCAGTAAAGAAATTTTTCCTAATATCCAATCTAAACCTCCCCTGGTGCAACTTGTAGCCATTTCCTCTTGTCCTATCGCTAGTTACTTGGGAGAAGAGACCAACACCCTCCTCACTACAACTGCCTTTTCGGTAGTTGTAGAGAGCAATAAGGTCTCCCCTCAGCCTCCTCTTCTCCAAGCTAAATGATCCTAGTTCCCTCGTGTGGCATGCCACTTTCTTCCTCACGTGCTTTGCCAGCTCGGCACTTCCTGACCTGTAATGCTGTTTGTGTGACATTTGCTCCCTCAGCTGTGCTGGCAACTTTTCGTGTGGCTAAACCACAGTCCGGATCAGAGAATGGGTCCAGTTCAAAGAAGGACCTTCTCTTTGGTGTGTTGGGTGGTGCTTTAACCAGAACCTTTTCAGAGGTCTGAGCTCCAGTGCGGTCTCCACAAACTGCATTTGCACAGCCAACAGGTTGTCTGCAATGTGAGAAGAAGTGGTCAAGAGTCAGAGGACCTTGGAGGTGACCGCTAGTGTGAAATTTGGATCTTGGCTTTCCATTTTTAAAACCTAGGGCTTTCCCCAGCCCCAGCAGTGGCAGAGAGCAGCTTGAAGTCATGATCCATAGCAGGGTTTTAAAGGTTCAGAAACCAAAGTGTAAAAAAAGTTCACCCCCTCCCAACCAAAAACACTCACAAAAAATATATTTTAAAAATTTATATCTTGTGATTTAAAGATGATCATGTAACTTTGAGGGCTATGATTTTTGAACAGGTAGGGATGGGTCTAATGGGGTTGAAAGGTGTGATAAAGCCTTCTCCCAGGGATGAATTCAGCAGTGAGGCAGACCCTTGCCTTTCCCGCTTTCCGAGAATGTGCAATAGCACACTCTTCCAGCACTGATGATAAACAAGGTTCCCCGGCCAGTGGGACTCATGTTCAGCCTAGTCTGCTTGAGCCCACATGTCATGCCGACTCAGACAGCCGGGCATCACTCCCCCTTTTTGTAGACAGAGGACCGAGGACCGGAGCAAGGAGAAAGTTGCTGTCTTCAGGCAGCTCTCTGTGAGTGGTGGCAGGTGCAGATGGCGTTATTTCCCCCCTGAGGGCCACAGGGTGCCCGCAGCTATGCTGGTGTGAGGCTGAGCAGGGCGATGGGGATTTGCATGCGCCCTTTGCACGCCAGGAGCCGGCTATTTGAATGACAATGGGGCGAGGGGCAGGTTAGGTGGAAAGATGTTTCAGTGTCTTCGTGGGCTGCTGCTGGCAGCTGCAGTCCAGCAGCCATCCTCGCCTCCCCTATCAATATCCTTTCCCCTGAGCTGGAAGGACTAAGGGATAATTTAGTCTTTATGCTAGTTTGGACTTTGCCTGATTACCAGCTGAGCCTGATTAGACAGGCCTTGCTGTCCCTTCTGGGAAATAGTCCAGACAGCACGGAGGGGCTGCTGCTCCTCCTGCCATTGCTGCTACTGCTGAGCCTTCATATTTCACAAGATGGGCTGCTTGTTCTCTCTGCTGTGCTCCCTGTGCACCCACCGTCTGAGACCAAAGGACCAAGTTTTTCTTGAGGACCCTAAATCACATTCACACGCAAGGCCTGTAGAGGCAGCTGCTGGGGAACTGAGTACTCGTGACTACTGATGACATGGAGCTGGGCCCTGGAGCAAGGAGCAGGGTGGAGCCCATCTTTATCCGGCCTTCCTTACCCACCCCAGTTTCTCCTTTCTTTCACAGTTTGGCACCTAAGCCTCAGTCGGTGCCAGTCCAGGTCAGAGCTACACTGGGTTCCTTGGTTTTCCGTGTAAGCAAGATTGGAGGTCTTAAGGAGCTCTAAGGGGCAAGATTGAGCTGTCAAGTAGAAACTGGTTCAAGTAGCAAAGCTGAAAGTCCATTCAAGTTGAACACCTCAGCTTCAGTTTTTTCAGTGACAACGGGGCGAGTGGCAGGCTGGGCACAGCTGAAGGACTGGGAACTGGCAGCAGCTCGCAGTTGCAGTCCAGCAGCCAGCCCATCCTCCCCCATCAACAGGGGATTGCCACTTAGGAGGGCGTGGATCAGCCAGACACAAGATTCAGATCTCCATCCATATCAGCAGTTCTGCAGAGTTCAGATGAAGGGAAGTTTTGGCTGCTTTGGACTTGTGCAATTTTCAAAGCTAATTAACATATGGTGTTTTACTTGCTGTCTGCAGCCCCTTTGTATTAGCTGTGATCCAAGTTTAAAAACTGTAGATGGATTAGGATGGCCATGGCACCACATTCATTTGGAGAGGAATTATGCAGAGAGATGAAGGGAAATAAAGCAAAACTAAAGCCAGGACCAGTTTAAAAGCATCCCTGCACAGCTGAGATATTTCTGGAGCAGCCTCTGTTGCACAGAGGAGTTATCTCAACCTCTGAAGCTCAATGAAAAGACTTGACCCTTGACTTGAACTGAGACCTCTGGCTATTGATCCCAGGAAAACTTAGGAGAGAGGGCAGTTGCATTCTGCCTGCAGTGGCTCTGGCTCCTGAATGGCTACACCTGTTTTTAGGAGCTGTTGCATCGAACTCTCCCTCCAGCCTCTCCGCATTGTCTCCCTAGCCTGTGGATGACTAGGGCTGTATGAGAGTTTGTCTCCACCATCTTTGGAACTCCCTTTGAAACAAGTGTAGGCTACTATTATGTTGCCTAGTAGTCTCTCTTCACCAGAGTACAAGCCCATCTCCTATAACCTTTTCTCATAGATTATGTGCTCCAGGCCCCTTCCTGTCTCAGCTGACGCTGCCAAGTTTATTGACATCCCTCTGGAACTGGAGGGCTCCGAACAGGACAAAATATCTAGGCGCAGTCTCACCAGCACTGAGCAGACTGGGATAATAATTTCTCTCGGTCTGCTGGCCACCTTCCTCCTAATGTAGTCCAGAATGTGGAGGACATTATTTGCAATGAGGGCACTCTGCTCGGCCTCCATGTGCAACACCTTGGTCCTTTTCAGCTGGGTATAAACAGGTACATCTACACTGACAGACCATACAGGCCCAAGGAACAGTCCTGGTGGCATTGGTGGGCCCCCCACTGCTAGCTGGCATTTGGGATTTGGCCCCCTGAGTCCCCACTGGTGGCAGTACCCTGGGTGTTTGTCCATTTTCTGTTCAAGGGATCTGAAATTATGAGAGAGCTGAGGTACAGCAGGGCTCATCCAGCTGCTGACAGCTGCCGACCCAAGCAAGTGTCAGAGAATGGAGCTCGAGCAGGGGTTGTCTAGTGGCACCAGGACACGGCCTGGCACAGGCTGCTCTCTCCCGTGGCACTGCAAGCTCAGGTAGAACAGTGCTGTCCTGCGCTCTGAGGCACAGGTGATCTGAAAGAGACCCTCTTGTATATGATGGAGCAAAACATTGTATGCAATTTTGTGACAGCTTTATTGGACCAAAGAGCTGTCCTTCAGCATCCTTCTCCCAAGCTTGGCTAAGTAGCAGCTGCGTAGGGAAAGGGTGTAGGTACCAGGAGTAGGATCGCTTTGTACTTATCAGGCTCACCTTTATAGCTTTGGGACGTCTTGGAAATACCCACAGAGAGGAGTTCGATCAATCTTCCTATGACACAGCATAACTGAAGCAGGACGACTCCCAGCCCAAGCTGTTTGCTGTCTTTGCAGCTGCACTGTGAGCTCTTTTTGGTTGTACACAGGCACTGTTCCCCCCACAGGTAATTTAAAGGTGGAACATCTCCAAATTACTGAAATGCTCTGTTTCAATATTTCATTTTCAAGCAGCTTGTCACTTAGGCATTTTTTTTTAAGGTGAAGCAAAATATTTTCATTGATCTGAAACTTGTTTCTTTGCAAAGGGTTTTTGTTAGATGTGAAACTTCAAATTCCAGGCTGCTTTTCTGGCATGGGGTGAAAGCAAAAGTTGAACAGGTAGAACTGCCTGTGCCAAAAAGACAGAGGAAAACTAAGGGACTTCAATACTCCTAGACTTAAGCTGACCCTCGGTCACCTTCTGATTGTTAAGTTTTGATTTTCTGGATTATTCAAGTTTTAAAAATTTTCTTCCCTTTTAAACACGTTGTAATGGTCTGGCTGAAAGTATTGCCATTCCTCACTGGAAAGACTGAAAGCTGCTGAGCCGTATCATGTTTGCTGAGCCCAAAATTCAAGTGTTTTGCTTCAGAAAGCTTGGGGGCCTGTGATCCTGGTTTTAAGAGCAGGATCTATTTTCTCTTCCTGGTGCCATGCAGATGTGCTAATGGGCAAAGCATCAGCCTAGTGATAATGATGCTGTTCTTACAGGCTGCTGAAAATGGTGGCTGGTGGTTTGCTCTCTTCTGCTAACCGTTGCCTGTCTAAAGTGCTGTGCACTTCAAGCTGATGTTCATTGCTTGTGAGGCGCGGGCAGACCTCAGGGGGAACGTTGCTAACTGCAGGTATTGGTGTGCTGCTGCCGCGGTCTGGGGCTGGGGGCCCTGGGAGGTGTGCTGCAGAGTCAGACAGGGGTTTCTCCTGGACGTTGTTTTGTACCAGGTGATGCGTCCTGGCCCTGGCTCCTTTTGCCATGCTACTTGCACTGCCTTCACTGACAGTGATCCGAGGAGGGCTGTGCTGTACCTGCTTGCTGCCGGTTCGGGCCCATCAAGGTCTATTAGATGTGCTCTGCACCACGCTGAAGTGACTGTGCTGCTTTAGGACACAAGCTGTGCTTCAGCTCATAAAAGCGGTTGGGCCTGAGGTGGCTTGCCGTGGAGCTAGCACGGGGGCCTCCACCTTCATGGTATAGCTGACGTGCAACCTGGACCCACCGCCCACAGAGCTGCCTGTAAGCCTGTAGCTCACTCTGTGCAAGTTGGGTAGCAGGGAGGCTGCATTTGGGCTCTGCCCCTGCTGCTCTTATTTGTGGAAACTGGGCAACCACGCGTGGAAAAAAGTCAGCAGAGGGTGCCTTGCCAGCCACTCGTCTGCTGGCAATAACCTGAAGTGCACGCGTCAGTGCGATGATGTTCAAAGGAGGTGTGCGGCTACGGAAACCTGCCTCTGCGTGCCCAGAGAGCACGTGGGAGCTTACGAGCAGAGGCACTAATGCTTCTCCACCTTGTGTGTGTGTCCCCCCCCGCCCCGTGATCTTTCTGCAAACAGCCCTGCGGGGAGAACCACTTCATTTTCTGGTCTGTGTTCCCTGCGCTCACAATACCTAGGGAAAAAATGACAGCTCTCTTTTCTTGAGACTACATGTCAAATGCCCGGGGCTGTAATGAAATATAGATCTACCTGATGCTGGACATAATACACGGGTGTTTCCTTATACACTTGAGGAAAGAGCCTGCCTCGTCTCCAGCTCACAGCAGCCTAGAGCCACTGCCGAGCTTCACTCACCCTGTTACCCGACAGCCAGATAAAGACATGATATTCGTTAGGGTATAGCGAGGCTCCTGGGGAAATATGATCAAATACAAAGATCAGTCGGGGGCTTTAACCAAGGAGCCTCTTTGGGGAATTGGTTCCTGACTCTACTCGGTTTTGCCAGTGCTTATTTCAGAGCCGCCAAGTGCCCCTCGTGCTTCTGATCTGGGGGCTCCTTTTTAGGCAGCTGCAGACGCCTGTCACATCTTCCCTTCCCGCCTGACCCTGTTAGAGCTGGGGAGGGCAGATGAGCACAAACGGAGGCAGGAGCTGACCTGGAGAGGAAGGAGGAGGCAGCAAGACCCAAGTTGTCCAAAAACCCTTTCAGAGCTGCAGTGAGAGTCGCCGCCCGGGAAGGGAAGCGGAAGAAGCCCTGTATCTGGAGGAGCTTGCTGTGCTCCGGCAGAGACCCGCTCTGCTGTGGCTCTGAACGTTGTTTGAGCTTGGCGTGTGGCTGCGGTACGGTGGCTTAATGAGTTGCCATGTGTCAGCCGTGCCACGGTAGCCATCTGTGTGTGCCCCTCACCCGTGATGGATGTGTGGTGTGCAGCGGGCAGCGGGGTGCTGAGGAACCCACCTCACCTCTCTGTCTTTGCAAGCCAAGCTAGTTCAAGTGGCTTTGGATTTGTCATGGGCTGCGGGCAGTGAACTCTGCTCAGCTGCCGCAGGATGGTGAGCCACCAGGCTCCAAAGCCTGGAGCTGCTTGCCCTTCTCCGAGGTGAGGAGTCGAGCTTTGCTGGAAGAAGGTGTTTCCTCACACACTGCCCATGCAGGCATTCGTTGCCACAGGAGATGACTGAGGCCAACAACCATGCACGATTAAAAAAAAAACCTTCAAATATTTGTTTAAATGGTGCTTCCAAGAGCTCTATCAGTAAATAGGAAAAATATGCAAGAGCCATGATGGAAACAGAACAACTCAGCTTTGAAGTGTTACAGCCTACCCTGGCCACAGAGTTTGTGAGGAGATGTTCTCAAAGGACAGGTAGACCATCATGGCCGACATCAGGTTTTTGAGCACCTTTTCCAGAAGCAGCAGCCTTGGCCCTGCCAGAAGGCTGGGCAGGATGAACGTCATCCCTGTTCTGGCAGGTTCAGCCTGAAACCTCTTCACATAGCTTATGTCAGACCAAGACACAACAAATGCTCCCAGCGTAGGTTTTAAGCTGATTTGATGACAATCTTTCTTTTAAAACAGCCTCAACACCACATCGGTTGAAGGTTATTTTTTAAATTGTGCAGCTGAATAAAAAGGAAATGACCTATGAGGGCTTTTGAAAAAAAAAAAAATTTAATTAGTTGGTGAGGAGTCATCCTTGGTAAATGCCTAGTAGCTGGCTCGATGTGGGTCTTCTGTCTGCCTTTGTGTGAGGGTACATATGGTCTCAGTGGATGTGTATGGAGTGGAAGCAGTCCTGTTCTGTAGGTCCCCTGTGCTCAGGTTTGTGTTTGTGTACTGGGAGAGTTAATGAGAACAGACTGCCTTTCTTTCCCTTCGTTCCCCAATCCCATCTGTTCAAACAAAAGGCTGAAAGGGAGAGAGAGCTGAGACCCTGCTGGTCAAGAGGGGATGGATAATAACACATATCCTTGGGCTACATTTCAGCACATGCAACCCTTTCAAGCTGTGCTAAAGCTTTTATTCAGGCAAGAGAAAGAACAACCAATATAAAATAAGTTTTTTTTTTTCTTCTTTTTAAAAAAGCTGCATCAGGCCTGAAGGATGCTACATTCCATTCTATCCCTCTAATGTTTCATAAAGCTGGATTATCAAAAAAGAGTCTGAAACAGCACTGATTATGTATTTGTGTGTGTGCAGACATAGCACGGTATTGGGCTAGAGCGAGCGACATATGCAGAGGGGCCAGGGGTGGCTTAGAAAGTCAATTTTCACTGTGTTTGCACATGGTAACAGTTCCAGATTCGTGTAATTAACTATACATCAAAAGGGTGTGAAGGAAGATATATTCCTCTCCACCTTGGGGATTTGATGGGTACTTTGCAATTCATGGTTAACCCCCCATTCACGTATTTGCCATTATGGTCATGCCAAACAACTCATCTGAAGATCAAAACAGCTTTCTCGGGGACTGTTACAGCGAGAGCAGCGCAAGAGATGGCACCTCGAATCCCAAGCGGGTACCGAGTGGCAGAGAGGGATGCAGCCCTGGATGGCAGCGCTGGTGCTCAGCCCTCTGCCAGCCATTCCAGGGACATCGTAATGGTTTACGGGAGAAAAATGGTCTCAAATGCCATTAGTTTAATGCTTCATAATGTCATTGTGTCTGTTTTAAATGCAATCACGGAGCTCAGGGGACACCCAGGACTGAAATAAAAAGGAGGAAAAGAGCTTCCAGAAATGTAACGATGGAAAGGGAGGCAGGGGAATCTTCAGCGAGTGAAGAAATGAGATTCACCGGTTCTTTTCCACTGAGCAGGTAGCACACAAGTAATCGGTGTAGGACTGTTAAAGGGATATTCACCAGGAGAACCGATCGCACCCAGGTTGCAATAAACACAGGAAAGTTACAGAATCAGTCTTGGGGAGGGGAAGAGAGAGTTTAGAAAAACACAGAATCTGGTCCTGGACAAAATTTGCAGAAACAGGAATTTCAAGTGAGATTTCTGTGTTAGTGGCTCTGCCTCATTTTCAGAAGTGACACACAACAGATCCCACCAAATATGTCCATCATCCCCTACCAATCCAGCAAGTTCATTGACGTGCGTGCGGGT
Organism: Scopus umbretta; assembly: GCA_013400535.1. NCBI lineage: Eukaryota > Metazoa > Chordata > Aves > Pelecaniformes > Scopidae > Scopus > Scopus umbretta. Next base: position 92,948 of record VZTL01066980.1, on the reverse strand, counting down.
GCCTAAGTGCGGGGTGCCTGACTCCCACTGGCTGGAAGAGAGGGAGCCAGAAAAAATGAAACTGATCAAAAACAGTGAATTACCTGAAGCTGACCTGTTCGTGCCAATAGAAATGCGAATACATACATTTAAAAACCAATAAGTACAAGCAGTGATTATATTCACTTAAGCTTTAGAAATCTTTCTAAGTGTCTCACATCTTGTTTCAGTCATACAGGTGGAGCTGTTTCCTCGTGGATGAAATCCTCCCCTGGCTGGCATCTCCTGCTCCAAACGAGGCAGGTGCATGCTCCTTTCAGACAGGAGTTGTTCGGTTCCAGCGGTCATCAGTTATTCTTCTCCAGGGCAGGATTAAACAAGGTGTGAGTATCGTAGGACCAGCCAGCGCTGCTCCTTTGTGCCCCTTTCTTTTTGAATCCTAGCAATCGTGAGCAACCTGCTTCTGTGCGTCGATGCTGGGGGCTAAACTAATGTAGAAAATTTGCATGAGCAGCACATCCCCTCTCCTCTCTGCACCTCTTCTCACAGGGGAACTATCTCACACGTAGAGTGCATGCTATGGCGGCTCTCTTGTCTATCATTCGAAAGCAGACCCCTTGAGCCTGCCCTAGCGGCACACTATTGACATTGGCGGGATGTGCCTCTACTGAATCCATCCATCAAGCAACCGCAAGAGGTGATTTCTAGGGATTAATGCGCTGGTAGGTGTATGCAGAGGTTGAAAGGAGAAGGGATCATGGTAGTACCTGGTTTACTGAAAAGGCAGAAAAATGAACGTGGCAGAAATAGGACCCTTAGCATTGCAGATGGGTACAGATCTATAGGTGATTGCTTTCAGCTCCTCTATTTGCTTTCTGCAACAGCTATTTGTAAAAAGCAGAAAACTCAGGTTTTGACAATGCTTTCTACAAGGCTGCTTGCGTTATAAGAATCTGTTCCCAGTGTCTTACCACCTAGCCAAATGTAACCCTTGAGGTTGAGATCCAGCATGGTGGATGTCTCTGGTGGTTCGGATTGGGGGAGCTGACTTTAATTTGAAGCAGTTCAGAAGCAGTTTCTCGGAATGAGGCTAAAGAAAGAGAAACAGATGTATCTGTAGTTTAAAATTGACTCACAGTGCCTTTCTTTGAGAAGAGCTAAAGCTTCTGTGGAGCAGAGACTAGAAATTTGGCTTGAAAGGGCCTCCACTGCGGGGGATATGACTTCTGTCATATCCTGAAAAACTGTCCCAGTTTGGCCAGATTGTGGGCTTCCAAAGAAAACCAGAGTAAATCTCATTTGCACTTTCCCAATAGAATTTTGCCAGAGTTTACAGCCAAACTGTCTGTCCATCTTTGGTATGCCTGACCACTGTGTGTGACCCATCCCTACAGGGCAACGGAGTGTGCAGCCCTGAGCCGTGTTTTCCTTGCAATGTGCTTAACCATGTGGGGCTGCTTTGGTGCTGGGTGCCACAAGAGAGAGCGTGAAGCGCAGATTGTGGGAATACAGCTGAGAGGCGCACACAGGAAAGTTTCTTTTGCATTTCACCAATGGCCAAAACTGTAGCTGGATAAACTTAGAGCATCAGGAGTCACTGAGCAAGGAGAAAAGTCAATTAAGTAGATATTTGCTGTCACAGGTGAAATAGATAAAATTCTTCCTATGGTTCCTGATGGGACACAAATAAACTAAAGGGAATATTTTTCACTGCAGGCTATGAGAGACATTTTTTGTGATATCCAAATATATTAGCTGAACGTGATGTATCAGCAGGCTTTTGGCACAAGGCTATAGAAAAACAGAGTGCTCGTTGGCATATGTTCAACACCCCTTCTATGAAACATCCCGTCCTGTGACTGTCATTCAGGCTGTGTTTCACATCTTACCCCACTCCCAGGAAAACAGCAGCAAGGCTAGTGGTATAAAGATACTTCTGTCTGCAGAGGTGATATTTGGATACGGGGAAGAAAGCATGACTGGTGGCTTGGAGCAACTTTGGAAAAAGCTGGAGTTTCCAGCTGAACAAGCAAAACTGTATAATTCTTATGATGGAAATGATGTGCCTGAAAGAGAAGTTAACACAGCCAGGTAGGCAAGAAAAATGTGTGCAAAGGGATACATCAAAGGTATTCAGGAACTGAAAAAAATCAAAGAGAAGAGCCAAAGCATGCTGGCATCAGAAGACTGGTGGCATCAAGGAAGCTGATGAAGCTTGTCAAATACCTGGAGATAAGTAACAGAAATAGTAGGGTTACCGTGAGTGAAATAGTAAGATTACTGCAAATTAAATATGAACAGAAATATGGGTCTGTGTGAAACCACAAGGAGAAAAAACAGAGCAAAGGTTGAAAGGCTGGTCTGTATTGAGCATCAAGGGTATGACTGACAGCAATCAGACTTGTAGACTTTAAGGAAGATGCTGTTTATTTCAGGCCTGGACTTCAGCGAGGCCCCAGCACAGACATCTCCTCAGCAGATATGGGCTCTGATAACCAGGAGTAGGGCAGCAAGGTTACAGCACACTGATTGTGCTGTTGACCTTCCTGTTACCCCAAAAGGAAGGCAGGCAAATAACCATGAGATGCCCAACATGAGAAATCAGAGCTGTTGGGTGCCAACTGTGCCTAAGGTTTATGGAGGCTGAAGTGAACTTTGAAGCAAAAACTCATTGTGTAAATACTGCTGACTCTGAAAATGTATAAAAGACCTATTCCGAAAACAATTAATGGTCAGCAATCAAGAGGATTCCATACACACGGAAGCAATTTTTCCTGGATGCAATATACCTGACACCAAAATATCTGTACTCTCCAATCTGTTGGACTGGCTGCTAAAGTACTTAATGAAGAATGATACAGACCCTGATTTGGACAGATGCTCAGCACTGTTACAGTTCGGAGTGGTACCACAATAGTGTGGGTTGTCACATGGTCAATAGGAAAATGATGAACAAGAAAAATCCTGACAAAAACACTGGGAATCAGAGTCCCTGGGGTCTCTAACATACAAAAAAAAGCCAAGATATAGCAAATAATATGTGATTCAGGGACCCAGGAGTTGCTATTAGGCATCCTTATGACAGGAGGCAAAGTTGCAAATGGTGGGATTAGCCCTACCACCACGGAAGACTGTTGTCAAATAGACTTGTGAGATAGATGCTTTCCGTGAAGAAATAAGGAGGACCTTCTCACAATACCAGTAGAAATGAAGCTGGAGTGAGGCAGCCATCTTTTTTGGAAGGGCCTCAGACAAAGACAGCAGAAGACATCATGATGAGATGGTTGATGTAACATGACCACGACGAGGAGACTTACTGCTGCTTACCAGCCATGATGTTGCTCTCTCAAAGGGGACATTAAAACACAATAGACTCAGTATTGTTGGACCAGCTAATCGGACCAGCTAATCCAGAGACTGACTGGATATTTCTACTTTTTGTAGGTTTTTATTCAAAGTTCTGTGCTGCAGGGATGTCAAGCGGGGATCCTGTTANTGTGCCCCCTCCCAGCTTCTTGTGCCCATGACAGAGCACGGGAAGCTGAAAAGTCCTGGATGAGTATAAACACTACTGAGCAACAGTTAAAAACATCAGCGCGTTATCAGCATTATTCTCATACTAAGTCCAAAACACAGCACTATAGCAGCTACTGGGAAGAAAATTAACTCTGAATTAAGCTGAAACCAGGACAATGGTGAACCATATCAATAACTGGCTTTTGGGACAAGCAGGCAAGAACAGCTGTGGTGCAGCACATATGGAGACTCACGTCATACTGTACCATCCACTCCAGGAGCGGATGATGATGACGTCCTTGCTTCTGAGTACTTGCTGAAGGGTGCAACCTTTTATTCGCACTCAGTAACCAGAGTTTCTGCTCTCGTAATAGGCTAACCCACAGCTCTGGATCAAAACAGCCTGGGATGTTGAACTGCTTGAAAACTGGTTTGCAGTTTGGTGGATGGATCTAATAACGCTGACTAGCTGGCTGACTCCAAGTGGGCAAACACAGTCCTGCTCAGCTCCCTTTCTCTGCTTCAGATGTCACTGCTAGAAACAGTGATTAGATCCCCATGCAACTACTCTCAAAGAGCAAGAGCCAGTTCTTGTTTCTCCAGGGCACATACCAGCGTAGCTCAGTCACCTCATGGGACTGAGCAAGCACCTGTGTTAGCCAAGGGTTTATATACCTCTCGTGGTAGGATGGAGCTAGGTGGGACTGGGCAGCTTCAGAGACAGGGTGGGATTGGGCAGGTTGTGAATTCTCCAGCTGGGTGGGTCAGGTCCTTATACTGCTGACAGAGCATTTGCAGTCTAAACACGTAAAGGGTGGAAAAGGGAAGCGTATGTTGTCTCCCAGGAGGATGTGAGACACGGAGAAATACCAGACTGGCTATGAGATTCAGAGATTGAGAGAAATGGTTTTGCTGGTGTCAGTCAAGCTGGAAGCTGCAACTCTTAGAGGAACGCAAGGAGCCACCATGCAAAGTAAGAAGGAGCCAATCTGGTGTGGACACTTTTGTGATTGCGACAGTGGTGTAACTTTCACTTGACAGAAATTCCCCTGCTGAAGACGCTATTGTTTTGAATGCAATTATCTTTTACAAGGTTCTTCCAATCCACCTAATCATCTTTATCTTAATGTGCTTTTCCTTTCTACATTGTCACGTAAAATCCATTTCCTTTCAATTTACTTCAGATCTATCTGCATCCAGATGACTGCAACTTGGACGCACGGTAATTAAATGCGGTTTGTCTGAGTAGAAAGGCAATGAATGCTATTACGGCTTGTTTATGCTAGCGAGCAATGCAGGTTTCTCTCTGCCACCCCACCAGCATGGCTTAACCCTACCCTAGAGAGGCTGTGTTTTAGGCCATACGCAAGCTTCACTGTGCATTTAGTTCTTGGGCTGTCTTCTGAGATTGCTGATGAATGCCCCTTCGGTTTCAGATTCTGAGACTTTGAAATAGTCATCCCACTAGGATCTGCCTCAATAGCTCATACTGTGCTGGCTCTCACCTGAACCTCTATTTCTGATGGAAATATTTAAGGGACTACTGACACCATCTGCATGGTTAAAAAGGTTACAAGGGGGTTCTACCCTTTGGCTACAATGCAGCCTTGTGGTAGAATCCCTGATGGGACCTGACCCTGGCCTTGGCCCCTCATAACACCATGCACTCTGGGAGCTTGTAAATCTGTACTCTGAATCCTGTTTATGTAGTATTTTCACCTTTTGGATGCTACTGAGAAGCGAGTTGTTTGTTAGCAAGAGTCCTGGATGCCTTGAAATGGTACAGAGGAGGTATTATGAGTGTCTGTAGGTCAAGCATGCACTGTAAACCCACCATTGAGAGCTGCTTTAAGAGTGATTCAAGAAAAGGTCAAGTGAGGTAAATTCACCTTTACAGAATAAGGTTCAAATCTTGGGTACTGTTACAGGGTGAATGGAGTACAGAAGTCGTGCACTGATTTATTTTGTACATTGTCTGAAGCTACTTCATGGGTCAGGAAATCTGGTAGTTTTTCTCAAGAAATCCTTTGGCATTGATGAGATTTGTGTGGGGAGCCCTGGACTGGGAGAGCCAGGGGATCTGCTCTGCAGTTTTTTTCAGATGCTTTCTCTGAAAGCCATGTTTTCTCTGATACAGGCTGAACTGTAGACTGTGTAGACTGTGTAGACTGACACAGTCATGACTATGTACAGGAAAGTGATTTTTGCCTTTAAAGATGATTTCTGAATCTCTGGATCCTTTTTATGTTCTGTTTCCCCACCAAGAAATCTGGAATGAGCATCCCCATACCACTTTTGGGGACTCCACACCTAGTTGACCAGCAAGACCTGACTCATACTGGAGGTGGCCTCTGGCCACAAAATTTAGGCTGGTCTGTTTATACTGGGACTGTCTGAATAACTACATATGGTGTCTGAGACTGCTTGTCTGTCTGAGACACCTTTGAAATACCTAAGAACCCCAATGGGATGAACTAAAAAGCTGATTGACCATTCCCCCCATAGTTCATGTACTCCCCTGTTCTCACTCCTCCTCTTTACATGACCATTTTAATCTCCCTTTCTTTTTTCCTCTTCCTTGCTTCTTTCTCTTTTCTGCAGCTTGACTCTAAAGTATGTCAAATTTCGGTGGGTTTTGATGACCAGGATGGCCGAATCTAATCACTCAAGTCTCTCATCAGTCCTTTCTTCTTTTAAACACTTCGCTAGATTCATTTTTACTTAAAGTTTCCTGAGCTTAGGTTTGCTTGGGGCAATTCAAGCAAGGTAAGAACTTGTGACCTTGAATAATAAGACCTGCCTGTTCAGAAGGTAGTCCTGTCCAAGTAAGAACTGGAAAAAATGTCAGGACAAGAGGATTTGGACCAAATTCAAGGCAGGACCCCATCCTGCATTTGACCATCCTACTCTACCATGATTATCTTCAGGATCCTTCTTAGGATTGTTACTCTGGTGACAATCAAAAGCAACTCCATTGAGATCAGTGGAACTTCTGTAGGTTTACCTTTATGTGTCTGACATCAAACTCCAACCCTTTGGCTTTAAAAAAAACCCGCATTTGTTTTGCTTATTGCCCCAGGGAACAAGTCCTCCTCTCTCCCTATCTAAAATATCATATTCATCTTGTCACATTGGCCCACTGGGGACTCAGCATACAGAGAGCTTTTGTGTTCGGGTGCAAAGAGACCAAGGCTTGAAAGAAGTCTGCATCTGTCAAAGATCCATTTCCTTCAGATCATGAAGATCTACGTAAGAGCAGTTGCACTGAACCAGACTGAACATCCACCTAGCCCAGCATCCCAGTTCAAATGGGGTCCAAAACCAGATGCCTGGGGAATATCACAATAGTGGGGGTACATATGATAACTTCCTGCTAGAATTCTGCTGGCCATCAGCCATTTATGGCTTGAGGAGAGCCTGAGTTGGAAGCAACTTCAACACATTTAAAAATCCTCAGCAGATTTCTCTTCCACGAGCTTCTGCCCTTGAACTTCTGTAACATTTTTGCTTTCAAAACAACCTGAAGAAGGAGCTCCACAGTTTTGCTGCACGAGGTGTGAAGAGACACCTCCTTTTGTTTATTTTGAACCTGGCACCTGACTGTTTCATTTGATACCTCCTGCTATCAAATTATATTGGAAGACACAGGGAACAACTGATCCCTTTCCACCATCCCCTTCTTAACTGGGATACGATGGCTTTCTGTAAAATTACCACTGACTCAGTCCTTGTCACATGGTCATTTATTTTATGGAAGTTACTCCATGCTTTGGGTTGTTCTTGCTGCCATTCTCAGATGCTTTTGGACTTTTACCATATTCTTACTGAAAGACGGGAGGACCAGAGCTGCATGTGGTAATCAGGATGCAGACTTACTTTGTTTTTATGCAATGGCATAATGATGCTCTCTGCTTTGTTGTCTACCTGTTCTGTTCTCACGACAAAGATAATAAAATCTAACACATCATTTTCTTTTTCCACTCCGCCAAGAACCAAGCTGATGTTATCATGAAACAATATATCATAACTACAAGATCTTGTTCCTATGGTTGGTTCAGGACCTATCAGTTATATGTGAAGTTAGAAATGTTCTTCCCTGCGTGCATCACCTTATCACTTTATTTAGACTGCATTTCTTGAGCTATTGTATCGGTCTTGTACAGTCCTTCTGCAATTTTTCACGGTCAGTCCTTGTCTTTATTTTCTGGAATAACAGAAGTCCAATACAGGTTTGCGGCTCTATCCTATAGGGGTTATTTCTGGGAAAGTCTTGAAGCCTGTCTTAACCTTGAAATTGCTTAAATGGGCAGAAGACCCTTGATGATGACAATATTGACTCTGAGATGTGGGAAAGAGTTGTCTTTGAATGTGGTGCCTGCACACAGTCGAATTCCGCTCTCCTGCTCTGCTCTGCTTTTCTTTTCTTTCTTTCTTTGTGTTTATATTGTCTGTGAGCCTGTGATGAGCTCTAGCCCTGGGGTTTGCAAATCTTTCTGCCGCTTCCATGCACAGAATAGTTTTGAGCAAGGAGAGAGACAGAGGACTCTGGAGGATAGATGTTATATGACAAACCCCTTGTCTTTTGGTCCTTGAAAAAATGTTCCTGTGCCAGTCCATCCCTCTGGCCATGATTAAAGTTGTGGCGATCTCTCTTCAGTAGTCTTGAATGTCTAATTAATGACTCCTTCCAGTTCCCTCCCTGTCTGGTGCCTGTCTGTTCCTGGATTGAACTCGCTTCTAACTCCCCAAGCAAGCTGCTACCTCTGGCTCGCCGGAGGACCTTCTCCCCATCCTCCCATACCAGCAGCTCTACCCAGCCGCTCATATCCTTCCCCTTCCTCACACTTTCTGCTGCCATCTTTTCTCGTGTTTGTTGCCTGCCTTTTCATGTGCTTTTTTTTGCGTTGCTCCACCTGCACATGCCCCAGGTTCACTTGTACACCCCACCACTCTCATGCAAAATCCCTCGCGTTATGCCCAGTCTCTGATTGCTGTGGCCCCTCCACCTATGTGACCTGGCTTCTTCTGCCTTCCTTTCTTTCACCCCGTGCTGCTTTTGCTTTGGTTTAAGCACTTCTAGTGACACCTTTTTTCATCCCTTCTCGCAGGTGTCCCTTGAATTCTCCCCAGAGCAGCTTTCTCGTCTCTGATCATCTTCACATTTCAGTGAGGAACAGCAGAACGACTGCCACTTGTTGCTTTCCAAGTGACTCTGTGCCCTGCCTCTCCCAGAGGTATCACTGCACACACAAATACGTGTTTATATGTGTGTGTGAGTGTGTGTGTGTAGGAAAGCCTGGTAGTAAAAAGCACTGAAAACAAGGCAGGCGGGGTGTGCATTAAATTGCTAAGAATGCCTGAAGCAGCTGGGAGGGTGTGAGAAGAGTGTAACTTCTGTAGCATCACCTGCTCTCTCAGGCAGATTGGGTAAAAGTCTGCATAGATTAGAGGGGAAGCGAGAGACCAGCCCTGTCACTCTGCTCCTGTCACTCTGCCCCTGAGCGGGAGCACCAAGCAGCTCCCCACGGGTGCAAGGACCGGCTGCACTGCAGGGCACGGGCTGGCGGTGGTGGAGCAGCAGGACCTCTGTGGAGTCCTGCAACTATCAAGAGACCTCAAGGGGCAGGGTGGCTGTGGGGAGAGGCCAGGAGGAGCGGCTGGAGGGAAGGGAGGCGAGGAGCTGCTTGCAGAGCTGGGCTGTGAGGAGCTGGTGGAGAGCGGCGGTGGGCAGGAGAAGGAGCCTGCTCTGGAGGGACAGAGGGGAGGCATCAAAGCACGCAGCAGGGAGCTGAGAAAAAAGCAGCGTTAGCTGGCCCAACTTTGTGCCTGCGCTTCTGTGTCTGAAAGTGGATGGGGTCTGAGCTCTCTTTCATTTTAAGCCCGAGTTATTCCAGCCCAGTGAGTCAATTTATTTCTGTCTCCGCTCCTGACATTTCTCTTTCAGGTGGCTGCTGCCTGGTTCTGGGTGGGGCTGTGGGCTGGGGTGACTCATGTTTTCAAGCTCTTATCGGCATCAGTATGATGTTCTGCTTTTCTTTTCTGTCATACGGCATCCCGCTCCCCTCCCCTTCTTCCCCTCCCTCCGCCGGCTCCCAGAGGAGGCGACAGACGGTCCTGTAATTTGGTTCCATTCGCTCGACTGGAGCAACACCTGCCCCCCTCTCTGGGGACGAGAGGGTCTCATCCCAAACCGTGCAAGGAGCCAAAGACGAATCTGAAGCCCACATGCAAATAGAGCCCAAGATAAAACAACACGGCCATTCTGGGCAGCAAAGGCAAAATCCGTCACCAGGGGAAGAGGCAGGAAAAACAAAATCGCCTCTGAAGAAATAAGTAAGAAGTGCCAGGAGATTGTCTTTTCCTTTTGGGTCGGTTGCTATTGCGGTTATTGATCTGTCCCACCCTGGAGAATAAACTGAGAGTCTTGAAAAATAATGGCTGGTATTAGAACACATTTATTCACCATAAAAGGACTGGGTTAATTAGGTTACAGGCTTGCTAGATGGATAGATATGTGAATAGATAGATAGAATGTTGCTGGTATCTCTTCATGGCTATATAATGGAAAAGATCCATTTCTTTGTTGAATTTCATATACAGCGTCATCTTCAGCTCACACCCCCCCCCCATCTCTCTCACTCTCTCTCCTATGCACACACACTCTTTGCTAGAAATAAAGCAAAGAGATCAAATCACGTCCAAGACCCTCAGAATTTCTCTGCTCTAAGTATTAGTTGTAATATCCTACCTGGCTCACCCCCTTGCTAACGCAAATAATAAGGCACTACTTTGTGGCAGGTGAGGAGTGTGGTCCTGAAAGCACATGTACCATGCGCTTTGCTGGTGAGTGATGGTCTGTGTCTAGAAATCCTTCCTTTTGTATTGCACACCTAATAGCAGCATAAATGCAGGTCTATATTTTGGAATATTTTGTGCTCTAGATCTTTTAATCTCTTAGGAAAGTACATGATACTCGTGGAAACAGTTTCCCCTTAGCTGTACAGTCCCGCGGATATCAGTGCGTTTATTTGTAGAAGTTGCTTTTGACTTGGTGTCTGTCCTCGTTCACTGTTATCAGGGTCAGGATCTGTTTCTAGGGTTCGGATGTATGCATTAGATGCTCCGTTTCCCAATGACACGGGTGTGAATGCGTATTGCGCCCCATTTCCATGTATGTTGCAGCGAGGAGGGTGTCAGTCTCTTCTCCCAAGTAACAAGCGATAGGATGAGAGGAAATGGCCTCAAGTTGCACCAGGGGAGGGTTAGATTGAATATTAGGAAAAAAATTCTTCACGGAAAGGGTTGTCAAGCACTGGAAGAGGCTGCCCAGGGAAGTGGTTGAGTCCTCATCCCTAGAGGTCATTAAAAGACGTGTAGATATGGTACTTAGGGACATGGTTTAGTGGTGGACTTGGCAGTGTTAGGTTAATGGTTGGGCTTGATGATCTGAAAGGTCTTTTCCCACCTAAACAATTCTATGAGTCTACGTTCACATAGATCTGCAAATGTGTCACAGTAGGTGTTATCACCTTATGCTAAGGGTGTGCTGAATATCCCGATACAAGTACTGGGATATTCTAGATCTAGCCATTGGAAGTACTTACTCTCCGTGAATGCTGGAGGTTTCCATGACTTGTTTTATCTCTTGGACTGAGTCAGGCTTCAAGCACCTCTCTTAGCGTCAGCTAAAGGTCCAGAGGTAGTGCTCTGCCTTCTCTGTCAGTGAGTATGCTTTCTTTCACGGTTTGTAGGATGAGCTCCCCTTTAAATGAGAAAGAAAGGTATCTGACTGTAGCTTTAACCTTAGCTTTAGTCCCTAAAAAAACAGGCAGATATTAACTCTGTGTTTCTTCCCCGCCAATTGTTGGATTGGCCGCTCATTGATATAAACTTCCATTGAGCAGTTCCACCCCATTCCTCCTGTAATATTGTCATTCATTCCTGTATCGCTGAGGGAACATAGACATAGGCAAAGTAGCTTTCATTATATAATTAGACTTTATTGCTATCTAACGCAGACTTGCAATGAGATGGAGTTAAAGTTGTTTACCCGTTCTTCATAAATCCAGACTTTTGAGCATTTAGCCATGCAACCTTTTTATTGCATTGGCCTTGTAGCTTGTACATACTGCTCAGATCTTTCTGAAGAATAAAAAAAGGGGTGGGATGGGGGAGCAAAACCTACATTTTGTTTTCAACAGTCATCAACTGCTAGATGAGAATGCGTTTCCTTCTTGATGCCAGCAGGAAAAATAGAAGTGGTTGGGCTGAGGTCACGGTGGTGAGAGGATATAAGCAAGGTGGTGAGCGGATGGAAGCGAGACAGGGCTTGCAAGGAGAAGCAATTTCTTCCATCAGATAAACCTTTGGAAGAAAAGGACACACCTTCACATTAAGTGCCCTGACCCCTCTGCAGGTTAAACTTGAGACTTGATCCCGTGGATATCACCAAAAGCGAAGCACTTCCTGCCCTCTCTCTGTGTGCAAGCAAGCTCACCGATGTCCCAGAGGATGGTCGGAAAGGGATGACCCAGGGAGTATTCTTACTTCCAAGCCTGAGCTGTTCACAGACTTCTCCACGCCACGCTCTCCTGTGCTCAAAACACAGGGGGCTCACTGGCTCATCGCTTGGGCAGAGGGTCCCGTAGCTAGGTCCTCGAGACCCTGGGCTCAATAACCACTGCTGGGTCCGCAGCAAAGTTCCCTTCAGGGACCTAGCTTGGGCGTCTCTCGACCCGTGACCTGATGGATTTGCAGCACCCCCGGAGCGAGGAGTGTGGCCAGGGGGGACACTGGGCTCACACCTCCTTGTCGCATACTCCGTGTGCTTGCATCAACCGCCAGTGACTGCAGACACCGTACTTTACAGTAAGGAAACGCAGAGCCCTCTCTTCCCTAAAATGTGCCTTCCACATTAGAGACGGCAACAGTATGTTAATCTTTTTATTAACTAAGTCCTCCTGACTGTTGGTAGCACGAAGGCTTGCTGGGTGGCAGGATTTATAATATCTCTCAGGCAATTAGCATCAAACTTCACCCAGTGTCCAGATGTTGTCAGAAGCTAAGAAACAAGCCTGCCCCAAAGAAAAACAGCTCCAAAGTTGGTGGAGTTATTTCAGCCCTGAAAGATGCAGGGTTTGAAAACTGTGCATCGAACTACCAACCTGCGTGCGGTCCCTTGGGGCGTGGGAAGCGTGCATTGGTAGAAAGTGGAATTAACAGCCTCTCTGACAGGTTTTCTGCATGGAGCTTTTCAGCTGGTCAAGCCCACACTTAATTAAAGCACTGTGCAAAGTGTCAGCCATAAAAATGGGGGGGGGGGGGGTTTTCTNGGGGGGGGGGGGGAGTTTTCTTTTCTCTCTCCAGCAAGTAACAATGGTCGAGGCAGCCTCCCGAGTCAATGGCGATATTCAAACGATATGTAAAATTAACCCCTTGAGGTAAACAAGAAAAGGATTTAATAAATGAGATGGCACGGAGGTCTCACGTTACTCACGTTAACCTGTCTGTTACTGAGTCTGTGTCTGTGCTGTGTTTCAAATAACAAGCTTTGGCAGCGAAGCCTTAGGTAAAGGAGCATGGTTGAGGTTTTCAGAAATGAGGAAAGGGCCCAAGACTTTCACTCGGTTTCTGTAGAATCGGACCTGGCCAGAGCGGGATCCAAACTGAATTTCGACACGAGGAAGAGAATCCAGAGCACTACTCAGGGGCAGGACGAAACCCGTACGTTTTGCTTGCAAAGCCGGATGTATCAAAAGAGCGATGTGGCAAAAGAGGTGCTTGCAAGCACAGGGTTTGATTTTACAGCCTGAACTTTGAAACGTGCCACCAGACACCAGTCGTGACCGGCAGAAAATGAACGTAGCGGTCCTGTGCCCCCTACGCATTTGGGCGGCGCAGCCAGCTGGGAGCAGCTGGAGCAGGGGAGCTGTGGTGGAGGGACTGCAGTCTGAGTCTCCCCAGGTAACCTGTTGAAGCTTTCCCACGCACGACTTGCGAAGGCTTTGCAATCCTTGTTCGTAAGGGCATCGCATCTCCATCATACAGAAAGACCAACAGGGAAAAAATAATTAGGAAAAAACAGCATTTATTTGATACTTTTATTTATATGCAAAACAGCTCACCATCCATGAGAGATATGAAAAACGCATCAGATAGAAACCAGATTTATCTATTTTCACTACAAAATATTGCATTATATAAAGCAACAGAGACACACAAAAAAACCCTGAAAAAGACTAAAATCTTTGGATAGCAGATGTGGTTTTTTTTTTTTTCTTTTTCTCTTTCGTCCCTAAAATGCGCTTCTTGTTTTAAGAGATTCACAGCAAAGAACATGAAACATTTTCAGGTTATAGAATTTTTTTGGTTGTCACAAAGGAAAGCAGTCCTGGATTTACTTTTCTTTCTTTACTTTTTTTTTTTTTTTAGGAAAATTGTCCTTTCCTAAAAATATACCACACACATACACGCCCACGCTCACTCCCACACACATGCATGTAATACACACACGCACATATACACCCACAAAGAAACTACTTCCCTTATAAACGATTTGCAAAGTACTTTTCAGACATAACTAGAGATCAGAATAACAACAAGTTTTAAAAAAAACCTCTCCTAGTTAAGTGCTAGTGGTTGTCGATCCCACACGAAAAAAAAACCAAAAAAAAAGAAAAAAGAAAAAAGGTCAAGAACAAATGCCTTGATATATATAAAATATACTCGTAAACAGGGAGGAAGGGGAGGTTTGTCGTGCACAAGTGCAATATAATAGGAAGGGAAAAAATAAATTTTAAAAAAAGGGTAGAGGAACGCTGTATTGATCCCAACACACACTCATAAAGTTAAACATAATATTCCACAGGAGAAAGTGTAAACACCCGACTATAGAAACCAATTGGCACAAAGTATCCAAAGTAAAATTGCCACCACTCTGAAAAATAAATAAATCTTGAAAAAAATAAATTGTCAACTCCTTCTACCATAAATAAAAAATAGTTATTTTTAACTGCACCCATGGGTCACACGTTTAAGGTCACAAGTAGATGTTTTTGGATATATATAAAGGGGCACTTGACAGCCTGAAGAAACAATCCGGTTTCGCGCTTCTCTTCCGAAAAACGGGCTCCCCGCCGGCCACGCCGCCGCCGTGGGGGAGAACCCCGCGGGGAGAGAGGGC
>VZTL01066980.1:54056-72684 GCA_013400535.1 Scopus umbretta | reverse complement strand
AAAAAAAAAAAAAAAAAATCGGATACCCACTGATCTAGAAAAACACCGCTGGCATTTCGCATGCAAGCTAATAAATAAGCTTTAAACATCAATTTGCATTGCGTACACCGAGCGCGTGGAGAATCGTCAGACTGTTGTTCTANGATATCCAATACAGCCCCAGTGGGGCTTCTGGAGATGCTTGGCTACGTGATCCTTGGCTGTCAGGACATGCCTGTCAAAGACCCACTGTGGAAGGCAGAGTGCAGAAATGCAGTGCAACCTGCAGCTGGGAGGGTCTGAAATGCATGTGCCCTCAGCCCACCTCTCTGCCAGTCCTGACCAGGAGCTTCCTAGATCTGCTGAAAGCCTCCTTCCGAGTTTGAGGAGAGCAGGGAGGCATTGCTGTGAAGTACCCGGTTTGCATGGAAAGGGGGATTACATTGGTGCTTGGGGGGCTGTTTGAGCTCCTAGGCACACGCACTCAATAGACCCCTTTGCCATTGTGAAGAGAAGTAACTAAAATCTCTGCTGCCCTGCCAGGAAGATTCAGGTGCGAATCACCGAGGCTGTAGTACATCCCCATTCAGTTCAGCTCTCCATTAAACTTCACAGGTGCTCTTTGGAGATCAGGATCTGAGCAGTTCGAGGTCACCGTGCTCCACACTGCAAGACCCAAGGTCTGATTCCACCAAATGACCACTGTCCCACACTTCAAGGAGCAAGCCATGAAGGAGACCTTCTCCAGATCTTACCTGCCTGTGGCCCAGGGCTGGGGGCTTTGGCTTGCAGTACTCCTCAAGGTGTAAGTCTGAGGCCTCAGCCCACAGAAGCTGCAGGTGATGGAACAAGTAAATGGCTAAGGCTGCCATAGATAACAGCCAGCAAGCTGCTAATTCATGCAAGCCACCCTGCTCTCTGCTGCAGATGCTGTCATCACATGCCTTGCGTTTTATTTTTAATTTCCAGGAAAAGACTGAGCAGTTGCTTCTCGATGCCCTTTGGTTATGAGTGGACATTTCTGACACCTCATAAAGCGCTGTTCACTGCCCCTGTGATCCAATTACCCCACTGCTCTGCTCCCAGACTTGTTAAATCTAGAGGTTCCCGCCCTGCCCTGGGCATGCCAGGCCTGCGGCATTTACCCATACAGCCCTGCTGCAATGCTGCCAATCCTGCAACAGCCAGGGTGTAGCTTCTGTATCTGTAGCCCTAAGATGCCAGTCAGAAATGCTGGAGCTGACTATCTGTCTCTTCTCTGAGAAGGCAAAGCCACAAAGCCCAGAGGCAGGGCTACATTCTCCCAGCGGAAAGCTCTCCTGCCTCCCACCACTCACACTTGGAGGAAGAGTCTGGTTTCCAGAGCTCAACATTCCTGGGGCCAACTGGCCCAGATGTGGAGGCCATCAGAAATTCTGGGGGCAAAAATGCAGTTGATGGAAACTAAAACAGTTCCATTTTGGCAAAGGAGGGATGACTAAAGCTCTTCCTCAAGCTCTCTATTTTTTTTGTTAGAATATAGCCTGATGCACGTGGAGACCTCTATGTTGGGAATCAGTGTGGTCCCAATGGAAGCTGCATAGATGCAAGGCCACCTTATGACTTGTATCTCCAAATACAGTCATGGCCAGTGTAAGCCTATGGTTGGCCTCTTCACTAAGCAAGTACCTCGATGGCATCAAGACTAGCTGAAATTCCCAAACGGTATGAAAGGTGACCTCTATGGTATGAATAGCATCAGTCTGGCTTCTCCATAAAAGGTGAAACCACAGTCTCTGAGGTGCACCTGATGAAGCGGAAGTGAATAGGAAAAACTGAGGCATAACAAAGGTCTCCAGCTTGTGCAGTGGATGTCCAGGAGCATTGTATGGCTGTGGCCTTACTGCAGACTAAATCCGTGATCGCCAATCTTGAAGCACAAGTGGACAGACGTCTCCTGGAGGAGAATCTGGGATTACATTTTGCCACTCTGGAGGGCTGTAAGGGAGCCACAAGCATCTGTTCTTCATTACCTGGCTTGAGATGTTGCTCCCAGGGCTGGAGGCATTGGAGAAGTAGAGCTGATTTCTTGTGGATGGCATTGCAGCTCACACAACTCCCATCTCCTTCCCAGCAACCTCAGAAATTTAATGAGAATGAAAAGTGGCCAGAGAAAGATTCAGTCTCAAAAAACCCACATCCCACCTTTATAGGGACCATCTCACTGAAAAGCAAGAAGAAAATCACTCTGTTTTGACTTCCCGGGCTTGCTGACAAGCCAATAAAACCTTATGATCCAGAACTGCTCACTAGATAAGACCTAGCATGGAACTAATATTAGTTAATTCATTAATGATAGCTAATAAAAGCCGCCCACTGCGATGAGACTTACAGCGAAGTGTCACAGGCCACCAAACGATATCAAGTGATAGGTGGTGCTGAATCTGTCACAGAGACGCACAACCCAGGACTTTTCAGGGGCCAGTGGGATAGGGCTTTGGAAAGGCAAGATTCAGAAGAGGATTGTCTTCAGGGTAGTAGTCAGGAGAGACAAGACTGAAAACAGTGCTGCCACGTGATGTTATTTTACGGAAAGGGGGCAGTTGCTTGTGTGAACATGTCAGATTCATGTCACGTGATCATTTGAAGGCAATGTCGTTTGTGAGAATAGCCTGGGTCGGCTAAAAAAAGCACTAAAAGTCTGCAAGGGTGCAGCACTAACACCCTGGACTAGCCATTTGCCTGGGAAGATGTCCTTCTGGCTGGGCAAAGCAGAAGAATGGAAGAACCCAGCTGGGCTCTCCAGCGCTGGGCCAGGTATTAGGAAAATCATTTTTCACTTGCAGCCTGAGCAAATCTTGCAGGGCTGCCATGGGGAGACATCAAACACGGGAACCCACAACGCCGCTTTTATGGCGTTGCTTGTCAGAGCAGAGCTGCACTT
Organism: Scopus umbretta; assembly: GCA_013400535.1. NCBI lineage: Eukaryota > Metazoa > Chordata > Aves > Pelecaniformes > Scopidae > Scopus > Scopus umbretta. The sequence continues at coordinate 69,782 of VZTL01066980.1, read as the reverse complement.
CCATTACCGACACGTCCTCTATCTGTCGAAAGGACAGCTTTCCAGGATGCTTGAGAACATCCATTCTCTTTTATAGCATACACCATTCACGTTGCTGGCATATGCTGCCCATTGAAATAAATGGAGCTTGTCACTCTTGGATGTGTTCCTTGGAAATAAACGGTCAAACAAATTAGAATGCTGAGCCATGAAAATCCTTGTCCTTTTGAAAAATCTGTGCTGGATGTAGCTCAGTGCCTCTGCTCGTGGATTCCTTGGACGTTTGGGTGATATTTTTTGTTTTCCACTGGTCATGTTTGCTTTCTTTAGGCAGTGGGATTGAGGCTGTTTTAATAACGGGTTGGGAGCTTTGAGGCTGCTGGCAGGGATGGCCTGCAACTGGGGAAGGTGAAAAAATAGTTTCCTTTCTGGGCCACAAACAGAGGGACCAGGGCTACCAGGTCTGGATGTGAGGCCACCCTGGCTGAGGTTGGCGAGCATTTGCTGGACAGGCAGGTCCTCTCAGATGCTTCCTTGCACTTGCGTGACCGTCTCTGGGACCAGCTGCTATGCTTAAACCAGTAGTCTCCAGGCTAGCTAATGGCTGAAATCTATGGCTTTTGGACAAAATCCTCATTCTTTTTACCTAGTTGCAGCCTTTGGCTCATGCCCCTTGGTTTCTGTTTTGGTTCCGGTATTTTCCTTTGCCTGTTGGACTAGACAAGCTGTGACATTAAGATCAAGCTCTACCTGCTACTGTAAAGAGCCAGGTGCCACCATCAGGGTGTTCAGGACCCTTCACTGCCATATTGTTTTGACATCTCCGAAGATCATCCTTGCAACTTTAACTAATACTCACAGCTCTCTAGAGGGTAGGGTGTCTCAGCAGATGAAGGATGATGCAGAGTTTTTAAAGGCAGAAGGGACCACTGTGAGCACCTCTCTGCAGGTTGAAGGCCACAGGACTTCCTTATTCGATCCCTGTATGAATGAGCACATGTTTTTCAGAAATAATATTGGTGCTTGGTCTAAACATTGTTGGTGGTAGAGAATTCACTATGATCCTTGGTAAGTTACTCCACCAGCTATTTCTCCCCACTGGTGAAAACACTGATATGGAGAATGAGCATGTGCACCTTCAGCATCCAGCGGTGGGATTTTGTTATATCTTGGCCCTCTGGATTAAGAGTTCTCTGTTATCATATTATCAGATTTAGGTAGGGATTTTGTAAACAGGTGTCCATGCATGTGTGCCGTACAGCTGATATGCCTGTGTGAACCAGTTATTAGCTTGAACTTCCCAGTCATGCAGAGCCTAGCTACAGCTATTGCTGCTGCCCTGGTCAGACGTCTGGAAATTTTGGACAAATGGGAAAATTCCACCTGGGCAAACATTTCCAGCAGAAAGAGGAGACATGCCTGAGTAAACCCAGACATCTGTCGATCCTTCCTAGGTCAGTATTCATTAGTAGCAGCCATATCAATTCTGCAGTCTTCTTTTTGTTAAACCGAACAGGTTTGAATGCCTTGTCATCATGCAGAAGAGACTAAACCTGCTTTATTTTTAAGGTGGTTCTGCTCTGGGATGTTTCCCGTTCTTCCTGTCCATAATCCTAGCCCAGAAATGAGGTGCTTAGCATGCCAAGCTCTGAACACAGAACAAGAAATAGATATCATGATTTTCAATGGGCCTTTAAGATTCTAATGCAGCCTGGATGCTCCTGGAACAGGTGTATTAGAAATCATATCATGTCAAAATCACAGAAAACACATATATGAGGCCAAGAATGGCCACAGTGGGTTAGACCAAAGGCATCTTGTTTTCAACAGCGACCAAAAGCGCATGCCTGGGAAACCTGTGAGAATATCATAAACCTACAGTGATATTTCCCCCGAATATTCTCCTGACATCCCGTTAATTGCAGTTTAATGCACTGGATGAACTTTTCTTCTATGAATTTGTCAAACTGCTTTTTGAATTCATGTAAACTTTCAGTATCCATCATTTCCCTTGGCAAGGAGTTCTCGGTGAGCCGTGCAATTTAAGTAAATGCATAAAGAGATGCTTGTAAACATGTTTGCAAATAAATTAGGCAAGTTTGCTGTATTACTGTGGCATCTACTGCTGATGAGTACATGAAGAGTAGTGTTGAGCATGTGGGCAGTAGTGCCTTATGTTTTCAATGAATGCATTTGGTTGAAAGTATAAATAGTGGGTGGATTATAGCCAGAGCCAGTTAGGGAAAAGATGAGGAATCTCCTACTGCCTGAGTGGGGGAAAGGTAGCAAGACCAAGGCCCGGCTCCTTGAAAGCAGCTGATCACCTTACGTTGACCTGGGCCAGGGTCTGCAAATACAACCAGTCACGCACATGCGCACGCATTCGCTATACAGCTTGGAGCCATGGAAAGTGGCTGTGTGGAGCAGGCACTAAAGCAGTTAACAAAACAAGCCAGAAGCCGAGATGTGAACGGTAACCTTTGCAATGCGCTAACAAGTCACACACACAAATGACTAGTGAGTAGTTTGTGAATTAAGCAGGTCAAACAGGGGGAGCTTGGTGATTTTGATACATGCCTGGTATACTAAATAGAGTGCACGGGCTTATGCGGCTCCCAAACACACATGGCTGGGGTGCAGCAGCTAGTGAATTGAGGGGGAGGCAGACACAGTGTGCTTTGCCACCGAGGACCTTACCTGTGCACATGTGTGCAACTGCTGGCTGCCAGGGTGAGGAAAGAAAAAGTGGATGTCAAGTCTAGCTGGCAGCCAATGCATCTGTCTTCTGTCTTTCACTCCCCCACAGTCGAGGTGGAACTTGGCTATTTTTAAATCTGATGTCTGTGTGTGTAGCCATGGGGAATGCTCTTTCTTGTGAAAAAGGAGAAAAAAAGAGGAGATTTTGAAGCCACCTGCATTCCATAAGCAGTTATTTCTCCCTCCATTGATGCCATACACCCCAGCCCCCAGGTCTCCTTTCTTCACTTGGAGGAAGTAGAACTTGTAAAACAAAACCCCATGATCATAACTGGACAGCTTAGGCTAGCTGACCAAGGAATCAAAAACCCTGCCACCTGATATATGCAGTGTAAGGACTGCCTCACTGAAGGATCCAGGTGCTCTGCCCAGTCAGTATCCATTCCCCAGCTATGGCCAGTATTGGGCGTCTCACAGGTGGGTGCACCAAGCCCTCTGGAAGATGCCGTTGTAAATGTCTAGCGTTGCAACCTGAAAATAGGAAGTGCCCATATGAAATAGAGTTCAACAGTTATGAGCATGTCTGTAGGAGTGACACAATGGGCACCTAGCAACCAGACAGTCATAAATGTCATTTTACGCTTTATCTCATACTGCAAGTGGCCTACCGCAACCAGGTAAGCGCTCTTCAGGAGCGGTTTAATCAGACAGGCAGGTGGAAGAACAGCTACTCGCTATCCTAAAGACACCTGAGTGGCTCTGTTGTGCCAAGTCAAAGGACTGTCTTGCCCCATATTGACAGTGGTTTGTAACAGAGGCTTAGAGGAGGATAGCGAGAACAAGGTAACATCACCAGGTGTGGTCTCCTGTCTCCTAGCAAACTGTGACTAGGTTATTTCCTGGGGTCAGATGTGGTTTGGGGGGGGGTTAACAATTCCTGAAGGATTTGTTTTCCATAAATTTGGTTTTTTTTTTTTTTTTTTAAATCATGCACACGAGCACCTCCCTTCCTTTTGTTTGTTCTGAACATGCTGTATTTCATTTGCCTCCTACTTCTTGATTTCTAGGAACAACGAACAATCATTCTCTGCTCTTCTCTTCCCATGCATTAGCTTTTCCACTCTTCCTGCTGTTGTACACCTGTATTGTATCTTTCTCCCTAGCAGTTTCTTTTCCAGACACAAAATTCCCAAGTCTATGTAGTTACTTGCTATTTTATCCATGTAGTAACTTGCATGCAAGCAGCTGCATACCTTTGTCCATCTTTGTTGCCCTTCCTTTACTGCAACAAGTTCTGCTATGTCATTTGGGGTGGGGATAGGACCAGAACATACTCTTCGAGATCTGGGCGCATCATAGATTCATATGGTGACATAACGGTGCTTTTGGTTATGCTATGTATCCCTTTTCTTTCCACGCTTGGCACAGTCAGCTCCCAAAGTGGCTCCTTGTTCACCCTTCCTTCCCAGTAGTTTTATGCCTGGATGAGAGGTCCAGAGGTGTCTGAGGATGATACTGGATGAAGAGGAATCCAGGACTTCTTTGGTCTAAGCCCAGACCCACAACTGAGTCAGAAAGTGGTCTCCAACAATTTCACCTCTCCGTGCCTCAGCTCAGTCTGCAGGAAAGGGGGAGTTTCCTAACCTAATGCAGAAGAAACAGTATGAAGCAAGATGAGTGTGTCTGAGAACCCCAGAGGAATGCTGCCAGGAAAGGGAAGGCCTGTGTTAATTAGGATCAAGCCCTAATTATGTTCACATGGAGAAAGTTGTAATGCTCTTCCTCGCATCCTTCCCTGGCTTGTTGCACTCCCTATGTTCGCACTCCCTTGTAAACAGGGACTAAACCAAACAGATTAATAATGAAAAAGCATAATGAAAATTCAAACAACACTAATGCCTGGAACAAACAGCCAGGGTATTGCTAGTGTGCAAAGCATTCAGGGGTGTAGGCCAACCAACTTATTTCCACTTGTAGCTCAGGCTGACTTTAACTGGCTTTACACTGGCTCCTGTGAGTTGTATGGTCATTACTGGCAAAGGAGGAAAATTAATTTACTCCAAGAAGTCACTCAGGCCTAACAATTTGGTTTTCCTAGCAAAATATTTCCAGGGAATACAATCAGGTGTCTAAAAAGCCATTTCCTTCCCATAAGGGTTCACACCATATCCTAGGCTCCATCTCTGTGCAGGCTTTAACCTCGTCTCTATTCCAGCAGCTGCTACTCCCTCAACTTACAGACCTCTGGGTCTCTAGTCCTGAGCATATGGAAGGTGGTACTGGGTCTTTTGCATTCTCAGTCATCTCCATTGACCACCTTCCCCCATCCCACTGAGGCTATGTAGCACTGCCTCTCTGATTTTTGAGATAGTCTTTGAACTTAAACCTGCTGTGTCACAAACTGCTGGGCATTCCTCTCCTTCTGTTCCCATAATTTTGACCTCTGTCTCCTGCTGTAGGCTTTGGAGTTGTTCTTGCATCCTCTTCTTGAATGCGATTCCCTATATCTTTCTCAATATCAAATCTGTCAGTTGCCCACAGTTATCTTTCTTGCCTGCAGCCCCTGTTTTCTCCTTTGTTTCCGCATGCTGTTATTTGCTACTGTTCATCATAAGTGATTTTCAAGCCCCTCAGCTGGGTGGTGCCTTGCTTGAAGGGAAGAAGACTTACCAAGAAGATTGGCTGGTCAGGGCTCAGTTCAAGTCGAGAACACAGTCTCCCAGTAGGATGAAACAACCTCCATTAACTTTTCAGGATTTCCTTACGAACTCAAACCATTCCTATTTGTATCTAGGACAATGCTTGGTGTTTATAGGAACTCTACTGAAACCTCCTAGGGCGGTAACCCTTTATATATATATATATAAAAATATATGTATGCATGTGTATTCAGAAAGGCATATTTGTAAGGCTGCTTTTTTAGACTCCTCTCAGGTTCCAGTTTTTCTGATTGTCTTCTCAAGAAAACTCCACTTTAGGGCTACATTTAAAGAAGGTGGAAAAAAGCAGAAAAATCACATCTCTATGAAATCGTATGTTATAATTCACATTCTCATTTACTCCTTCTTCTGTTGCCTATGTGTTCATTTCTGCAGGAAATAGGACAAGCCTTATGTCTTGTTAGGGAGTCTGGAGTTCTTCAGGAGTCACGATTATGTAAAATTACAGCATTCCCTTAAAAAAGTACTCCTAGCCCTCTTTGTTTTCAGATGAATTTGAAAATATGCCTGGATGGTGTTAGATGCAGAGAAGTCTGAATGTGTATGCAGTGTCCTGAGGTCAAAACTCTATTAGATATGAACTATCTTGCATCATTTTGATGGGGTCTAATTTCATTGTGCAGAGTTACAAGATTTTTAATAAGACTAGAGGTGGTAGTAGGACCCTGTAAAGCACTTGAAAGCCCACATGGCTTAGTAAGTGTATGCATTTCCAGGTAGTGAAGAGTGCCTGATGCTGAAGACTGAAGGGAGAGAAGATGCTTCCATTTCTGCAGATTGTAGTTAAATGTTCAGCTCTGCATAGCTCCACTTCAGCTACCTTTCTTATCCCTCTCAGGGCTGCACCCATTGCCCCAAGAAATTCTTGTTGAATGGCTTCAGCATAATACCACCTATTCACAGAGGAGATTTCTACCCATGGATCTCAAAGTGTTTTCAAAGGGTGCATAGTTTCACTGGTCTTGCTTTATGGTCAATGGAAGATGGGGTATGGGTGAGTTATAGGCACAGAATTAATCGGTAGAGGACAGATGGGAACATGATCCAATCCTCTCTCCACCAAGGCTCAGATGTCAAGAGTTTGTATCCAGGAGGAGAACAGGCCCCTGCCTACCTCCATGAGCTGGCTTAAGATAAAGCAATAACTATTGGTGCTCTGCTAAACCGGGTGCGATCATAATCCCAGGTCTGCCGATGCTGCCATTCACCGGCCTCTGTGTTTGGGGAACATTCCCAGGGGAATTCATCCACAGACTGATGGTAGCCATAGTCTCTGTAGGGGTATTTATGCAGCACAGCATTCCCAAGTCCTCAGCTCCACAAAATCAAACCTCTGAGCTAGTTTTAGACTGCAATGATTCTAGCTTGCTATTGGCCATAGGTTGTTTGTATTGAGGGTCTAGGTTTAAAGAAATAAAGTTGTATGTTAGGTCATCTTGACGTCCTCTTCTTGTTTTATCACGTATGGTCTCTCCTCTGCTCACTTTCTCCATAGTCTCTTAAAACTAGGACTGAGTTGTGAGTTGCCCCCTGTGCGTACTGGGTATGATCTTCCTGACAACTGCTGCTCTGCAGTATTGAGCAGAAGCTAATGCAGTTTGATTCACCGCTCACTTAGGGTTGACAGATGAGCTGGCAAGTCTTTTTGTGGCAGTTTAGGCTACTTTCATATCCAGCTGTCTGCCTCGTCCATCAGCCACAAGTTATTGCCCCTGTGACAGAAAGTCTCAGCAGCTCCAGTTCATCATCTGGTGCCTCAGTGCTTTTAAGCTAATGCACCAGACTCCGCCATGGCAGAGCCACAGGAGGACACACGTTCCCATCTGCTGAATCTGCAAAGGGAGTAATGGGAGGAAGGTCACCAGGAAGTTCTTAAACTACTGCTGCGGGGTTCATCAAAGCTCATCTGTCAGAGCACTTGGGTGAATCAAGTTACTGGTAATTGGGATCGGTATCATTGCTCTGTGCCTGAGCAGACTCCAGCTTGCAGGGTATGGAGGCTTCAGCCCAGCTCTGGGTCCTGAGAGATGTAGGTCCTAAAAGAAAAAGTCTCTCTGCTTTCTTGATGGATTCAGAATTTCATTCCCATATCCAGATTTTATTTGCTATAGCTAGAAAACAAGTACACTTTTCATTTGTAGCTTGTCATCTCAAGGAAATTATAGGATGGATCACAGGAGGAAGGAAATTATGGGCTGCAGCTAATAAAAGGGCCATTTACCAGGGATGCAAAGACTTGGATCACCCAAGGCCGCAGTTTCACAAGCAACATTAATACCACTGCATGGAGCTTGGCACGTGTATTCAGGTTTTTACGCAAGTCCTTCAAGAGAAAAGACGTTTTCCTATCTGTGGGATCGGAGAGCATAGGGAGGCAGCTGGGGAGAAGATGAAGATGAAAGGCTACAGGCTGAGTCAGGCAAGACTTGGTTTTCTCTCTTCTCAGAAAGTTTGGAAGGAGAATATTCTAAGGACTGTGAGAATGGCCTTGCTCTGGAAATGTGCATTTCCAAAGAGCTCCGTTTTGCTCATGGCCCCTCTGCTGGAAAGACAGAGGTGGGCACACACCCTCTGCAAGCATCAAGTGAGGGCATCAACATGGCAGCTGGCTCCAGCCCCTCTTACAGCTGCTCAGGCGTCTCCCTCGTGGCATCTCCCTGCAAAAGCCAGGGGTCTCCCAGAGCCTCAGTAGAGGCTGAGACTTTGCCATGGTCCAGATGTTGGTGCTGGCCTCCTCCTCGCCAGCCGGACTGATCTTCCAGCAGCCAGAAAAAGCAATCACTGGCAAAGGTAATGAGACGGCATTGGGTGCACTATGTAAATACTGTTTGGGCTACATTCATAATCCCACACCATGAGCTGCATTTCCATGAGAGAGGCAGTCTGCCCCCCTTGGATAATCTTAATCGTTTCTGACATGAAGGCTTCTTCTCCTATTTCATGACTTATTTCCCCAGTATCATTTAAATGTATTAAAACACCGTTAGCGTAGAAAGTAGGCATCATGTTAGCATAATATCTAATCAGAACTAGCCTGCCTGTCCCCACAGGGTTTCTTTCTTTATTTATTTTGTGTCTGTTTGTGCTGTTTTCTTGTTAGATTGGAGAGCCCTTCCTTGACATACTCATTTGTTCTGCTGTGTAATAGAATAGGATCCTTCGGAGCTGCTGACATCTGCTTTATTCTTGAGATCTGCAACTCTCAGCCCACAAAGCAACAATGATAATAATAATAGCAATAATAACAATTATAGTGCTAGGAAGCCCGAGAAGTGAAGTTAAGCATGAAGAGGAGAAGACAAAAAATAGAAGAGGAAAAAAATGGGCTGGCAAAGAGTGTTTCGATCACCATGAGTGTATTTTTATTGGCCCTGATTCTCCACTCATTTACCCATGCTTTATGATTGCACTGCCCTGTGGACTGCAATTAATTTCCTCATGACTTGTAATATTGCAAGGGAGAGGGGATCAGGCACCATGGTGTACGTGATCAGGACACTTGTTCACAGGTATATTCAGCTCTGCTCTCGCTCAAGTACATTGCTTTGATTCCTCAACGGCATTGCAGTATTGATTTTGAAGGGAATTAGTTTCTTCAGTGCTTCTGAAGATCTGGCCAGTGTGATTTCTCAGGGACTTATTCAGCCTCCTCCCCCACAACTTTATCTTCACATGTCACAGCTGAAATAATTGGGATTGCACTATGTCAAACTGGTGGGATGCAGTCCTGAAGGCTGGGGGGAATCAAATCCAGAGCAAGCCTTGACAAAAAGCTGCATGAGGAAGAGAGCTGTTGGGCTAAGCGCTGTCTGAAAAAGGTCTGGGAGCTGGGAGCACTCACTCCGGGTCATCTTGTCTGAATTCTGCTCTGTTGAGACAAAACAGGGCTTTGCACTAACTAAGGGCAAGGAGAGATGACGGTGTACTGCAAGGAGGGAAGAAGCAAAAAGGTAGGAAAAAGAAGGAAAGAAGAAAGGAGTAGGAAAAGAGGAAGGAGAAGGTAAAAAAAAAAAAAAAAGGAAAAAAGAAAAAAGAGTTCCTAGCAGTAGGATCATGTTGCGCTTTGAGCATCCTTGAGGGGAGGAACTTATGTGTTAATCTAACTGGCTGTCACATCATTCCCTAATGTAAATTATTCACACTTAGGAATTCTGCACGATTTTTGACTTGAGATGGAAACAAAACTTGGGACTTGTGGTATTGCAATGTAAGGATCTAAAGGCGAGTTTCACGGCTGATCTCAAAGATTGTGGCCAGCCAATCGGCAAACAAACCTAGAAGGGCTCGAAATTAGTGAATTTGGCCCATCCTGAGCAGCTGGGAGTAAGCGGCCCTCTTGCTCTTTAGCCTAAGGCCGTCTGTCATAAAAACAGGATGGCTGGGCAAGTACAGAGACCTGGTAAAACTCTAACTGGTTTCTTAACAAAGACAAAAAAACCAAGACCCAGAAGCAAAACTCGGGCTCCAGTGTTTGTTGTCCTTACCCTTTCAGAAGGACAGCCCAGGCTGAAGAATCTTGCTCATAATGGGTTTCCCAAGCCCTGCTTCCTCTGGTCCAGAATTTGGGTTACCTCAGAGCCCCCAGTTCACACTATTACTATTATTGATGTCATTATTGCTTTAACTGGATGTAGGCATAAGTGACATTTTACAAATACTGGTAGGGTCATCCTTCTGCTTACGTATATAGCATGCAGGCATGGGGCACTACAAAATAGAAAAGGGGCTCATAAGAACTAGAGATGGAAAAGATTTATGGGGTCCCATCTGTTCCCTTTTTCTCTGGGCATATGCCTATAAAGTAAAGTACCTTTACTAGTGTTTTGCCTAGTTTAAAATACTCTAGCCAGCAGGACTTCCATGCTCCATGGGAGGCTTTTCCATCAAACAATGCCTCTCACACCCTCAAAACCCAGAATTGCAGACAGGTGCCTCATGAGATCTTCTCCAGCACCCCATCTGTGTCAGACCTGAAGATGGCATACATGCTCGAAAGCTTCTCTGTTTTGTTACTACTTGAGCTGTATCAGCCCAGTAAAAGGCCATAGAATCACTCAGACACTCAGAAGCATTTCAGTACCATTCCATTTGATTCAGGTGATTATTTTGTTTTGGGGAGTGTGAGCAGGAGTGGTTTTCCCAGGAAGCTAGTGGATTCTTACACCTCTCATTAGTAACACTGTGCCACCATGCTATGTGGACCACCAGGGTCCTGCAGTGACATCAGGCTGTGCCCACTACTCTTTCGTGCATGGTGATTCAGGTCTGTGTGCCTGGCCACCCACTCATTGGCAACCTCTATCTTTAAGAGTCCAGTTCAGATTTTCTTACTGCTATGTTGTGTATGCTTTCTTGTTTTGTTCCTTACTGCACCCTGACAATAGTTTCCTTGTACTTGTGAATAATTGTAGGCTGTGCTCTCCCTTGGTCACTGCCTAACCAAGCTAGGTACTCTTCCCATGCATGCTCTTTCCTCAAAATAAAACCCTGTTGCCCCCATCCAAGGTTATTGTTATTGCTTTTCAGTTTCTCCCTTATAATTTGTTCTTGTCTCTGTGGCAATTGGGTATTTACAATGAGCTTACTAGGCAAAAAGGCCATTTTGCAAGTCTTTAAATCGAATCTGTCCTTGTCCTGCTTTGTGAGATGATGCAGTTGAGTCTGAGAGCCTGGGGTTGAATATTTTTCTTGCCTTGCTGGTTAAATAAGACTTGGAAAAGCTCTGAGAAATTGTTTGAAGGAGGACTGGCTTTTGGTATAGAGGAGGCTGGAATGGTCACAGTCTTTTGGGATAGCTGGGATAAGTGTGCAGGTGGAAAGTGAGGTGCAGGATGAGGAGGCAGAGCTGTGGGAAAATATCAAGCTTGGATGAAAACAGAAGTAAAAAAAAAGTTGGAGGGTACATTCCACATTGTTGCTGAAGCCTTATGGCTCACAGACTGGTTGGTAGGGCTCTTGGAGATGAGGACAGGTGAAAACAGGCTGCAAGGAAGTACTTCCCTGTGAGACAAATCTGCCTCCTCTCCCAGTTAAGCCAGTGGGAAAAGAACTATTATGTAAAGAGCAAGAACAGCGAGCTCTGTTTGATGAGGGTCCATCCTGGGTGTCATTTCAGGAGGAATCCCCACAAGCACTGTTAATTACCTAAGCAAGCACAGTGGCTTATATTCTTATACCTGAGTGAATAAAATTAATCTCTCAGATCCTACCATCTAAATAAAGATGTAATTTATTTTCCACAGCAGCTAAGGTTAGAGGGTTTATGGATGTCCACGAGCTCTGTTGATGAGGCCATATTTGTTTCTAGTGCCTCTTGTTTTTTGGGAACTTAACTATGGTCACCCAAACCACAATGTCCTGCGCTCCGTTCCTAAGGATATGGTCATGTAATCCACAGCAGTTAAGCCAAAACAGAGGAATCAACCACCCAGAATTTGTCACAGACACCAAACATGCCAGTTTTCTTGTATTCCTGCGTTACATCGTTATGGGATATTGATTTCCATTATTGTGTATTTCAGAAAATTCCCTGGGTAATGTTCTGGTGATTTGCTCCAAACTGGGCGTTCCAGTCATCTTTTGGCAGGCAGGAGAAAGAAACAGAGCTTGCTTGTCAAGCAAAACCCTGCCAACTCAACAGTCGAAATTCAGCCTATTGTCCAGTTCCTGTTCCTCTTGCAGTATCTCTAAGGTGGAGTTGAGCCTGTGTTTGTATTTATTTACTAATCAGGTAGGATTTTGAATCATTTGCTTTAAAATATTGTATCACATGCTGCCACCTCTCGACATGGTAGCCTGGTGACAAAACACTGCAGCAATAATGTTGCCCTCTGACCCTGAGGATAGTGAATACTCAGTTCTGCTGGGAGATAGATGTGTTAGTAATTAGCAAATGTTTGAACACGCTTCCACCCTGCCAACCTCTATCCAACTTGATGTCAACTTAAAAAAAAAATCCTTCTCACTAGGGCATACATCTATCCTTGCTGCTGCTGAGGTGCCCTGAAGCATCTCTTACTGTGTGATCAAAGTTGGTAAAGCCGTGATCCCTCTCGTAGGCTTCATCAATTGGTACAACCTGGGAAAGGCTGTGGAGGGCAGGGAAGTTTGATATGAGACCCTGATAGACTCTTAATAGAACCAGGACCATCAATTTTGTCATCTCTCATGAAGCCAGAAATTACTTAGGGGGTTTTGGGCCTGTCATCCCAGAAAAAAGTCACAGGAGCTGGTCATGAGTACTGAAGTTGCTTAAACCACCAAACACTAAGCAACATCTTCCCTCTGCAAGAGAACAGGAAGACAAGCACCTCAAGACAGGCCAGGTCACTGCCATGCATTTCTCGATAACATGGGCCATATCCCTTATTTCCTCATTACCCATCTGCTAGAAAAATCCAGGGAGGAAAATTGGAACCACAGAACAACTTGCTCTTGATTTCAAGGGAGCAGAATTTTACACCCAGGCTGAGAAATGGACTGGGACACAGATATTCTGGGTTTTTTTTGGTCCTGTGTAATACAGATCATGGATCATTCCTTTGCTCTTTCTGATTTTAATCTCATACTCTACTTAATTAAACAAATTTTACCTGCAACAGCACTGATCTTTAGAAATGACGCTGCTTTAGCAGTCCTGGAACTCAGCTCTTTCTGGATGCCTGACCCATGTCCCATTCATTTCAAGAATCACACACGTGATAGCTAGACTCTTAGCCTTCTTAGAGCAATTTCATCCTTCAGTTAGTGACACTCATCCAGTGGCACTGGGTTACACTCAGGGAAATCCAGGACACTTTCCTGATGATGGACTAAGGTTGAGTGGAAAAAACAGTGTGGTCAGGTGGCTTACATTAGACTTGATCAGACTGCTGTGAGATGACTTCTCATGCTACCTTTTCAGTTCCTTCATTGCAACTCAATAGGAACTTTTTGGCTGCAGAAATATTCAATCTGACTTTTCAAAGGGGCAGCTGAGAACAGAAGGTGACTTTGTGCCTTCATCTTCCTTGAAGGTATCTAGGGAAAAATGCCTTCATGGATGCAGTTCACCACTAGCAACCTCTTCTTGGCTTTCTGATTAATTTCCCTTCTATGCTTACTTGGGGATAGGTAGATGAAGTTTTCTTTTAATGGCAGTGATTCAGAGAAGAAAACAGGAAAACTGACAATTTTGAAAACAAGGATTTGGGCTGTAGGCCATCCTGCAGATCTGCAGAACTATTCTTTGAATTCTTAATGTTCATGGTTAGTGTTCTTCACTCAAGTTTGGATTGGTCTCTCAACTAGGGTACATGTCAATCTAAGCAGCAACCTTAGATATCAGTGTAGGTAATACCCTGTTTTGAATGTTTCAGAAAACCCGGGGAGGGAGAACATGCATATGACTAATCTCTATGCAGCATGAATACAGATCTGGTCCTCTTCACCCACTCCTTAAAGTGCAGGTGAGTTAGCACCTTCTTGAGAGCTGGTCTCAAAAAAGCCCCACTTCAGATAATCATCAGCGCCCTGCCCTCCACACCCTGTCCAACACCAGACAGGTACCATCTTCAGGAGAAGATGATCCTCATTTCCCCATTTAAACTAGATATGGTTAACTTTAGCGAATAGGTGCTGTCAGATACTGAATATTCAAGGTGTCCACTGTTCTTGAGAGCAATTTTCAAACTCGCCTGAGTCAACATGTTTTGAATATGAACAATTTTCCTCACCTGAAGGTGTCCTTACAGTTAAGGTATCATCCACACAGTGCCCACCATTCTTGACAGCATCCTGGGAAGGTATCCCAACTCCTGTCTGCTGAGATGTGATTGCATATATGTCTGTAAAAGGATGATGGTAAGGAGAAAGATGAGTTATTTAGCAGCAGTCTTGGTGCCACTGACACATCGGAGTGGGATTTGTCTCAGTTAACTTCTTATGTCCCCACTTCATCTGAGATAGTTCCTCCTGGCTCCCTTTACACCCACTGGAGAAAAGGAGGCACTATGATGGTGTGACTCACCTAGCCTATTTTAGACATTTGTGGTGGGGTGAGGTGAAGTACCCACCAGAAGGACCTGTTTCTCACCATTAAAGGGAGCCCAGACTGATGACCATAGATGGAGATGCTCAGCACATAAATCCCAGCCCTGGCTTCCAGAAGAGGCCCATGTAGTTATACAGTCTGGTCTTCTCCTCAGCTGAGCCTCTGCTCCTTGCACCATCACTTCTCTGCTCTTGGCCTGCTCATTTTTGAATCAGTTCATATTAAAAAAGCATTTCCACTTCTCCTCCAACTAACAGCAGCAGAAAAATGCTTGTCAGCTTGCTGTGAGACTTCAGAGAGGCTCTAACCTGCTTCATTTTGGTATCTCCCCACAGAGTGATGGTCAAAGCCCTAATTTTTTTCCCAGATGCTGATGGGATCTCAGTCTGATCACTTGTCCTACAACTCCCAAGATGTCTTTATGATTTATTTGTTTATTTGGCATTTCCACAAGAGCCTTCAGCAGGTGGGGGGACCCAGTTGTTGTAGGTGTTGTACAGACATAGGAGTTCCCGCAATGAAGGATTTCAGGCAGATTTACTCCTGCCAGTCACCTCCAGGCTAGTGAGAGTGTGTCTGCTCAGACCACCCAGGGGTCCTCAGAGGTGAGGTGCAGGTGAGGCGGCTCCTCTGGCTCCAATCCCTCACAGTGCACAGATCCCAAGTGGGGTGACCAGAGTGTAGCAGCAGTCCTCTTGGTGGCATGGAGCTAGGGCAGGAGCTCTCAGATTATACCTGCTCTGGCCCTGGTGGGGTGGGGAGCTCTGATCTCCATTTGGACCCCTTCTCACATCCTTAGAGAGAGTCCTTGTTTGGCCTGATCAGTTGCAGAGGGGGTTAGCTGTTGCAGGGGCAGAAACGCACAAAGGCGCATTTACTGCGCTTCCACGAGCTTTCCCTTGGATTTGACCTGGTATTTTTATGCTTTACTCCTCTTCCCCGATCTCTCTCAGCCTCACTCTCCACCCTCAAAGCATGACAGACTTGCCGGCAGTGCAAATGATCGCTGCTCCACCCAAACAGGTTCCCCAGAAATCGTACCAGCTGAGGACCTGCTCCCATCTCTCCCTCTTTCCTTTTCTCTCCCCTGATCTCTTTGCTTCTTTGTCTCCCCCTTCCCCATCTTATCTTTCTTTGTCTTTTTTTTTCCCCTTTCCCTCATGATCTCTCTCCGCCTGCGTCTCTCAGTCCCTCTCCCCAGCTCGCTCTCTCTGGAGACAGGTCTAGTGGCCTGGTTGCCATCTGCTGCCTGTTTTTTTTTTTTTTGTTTTGTGGTTTTTTTTTTTTTTGTTTGGTGTG
>VZTL01066980.1:23226-54039 GCA_013400535.1 Scopus umbretta | reverse complement strand
TTTTGTGAGTGCGTGCGTGTATGCGCGCGCGGGTGCACGTGGGTTTTTTTTTTATGAGGTTGAGATCAGATGGCATCTAATCGATCGTCATGGTCTCCATGGTTACCCGGGTGACAGAGTAGTTGGGAGAGACACATACTCCAGCCTGGGGCTGTCAGACCATTCCTGAGAGAGAAATAATAAAAAAAGAAAGGAAGGAAAGAAAAAAAAAAAAATCCAACCTCTTCCATCACATTTTACGCATTTACATCTTCCTTGGATCTAGGAAAATGTAGCTCGTGCTTCTGTTTTACACTGCTGCCCCTTGACTTGGCTCTGGGAGGAACAAAGCAGGCTGGTTTTCCCCTCTGCACAGCGCAGGCACAAAGGTGAAGCACATCTTTGGGAAAGCAGGAGAAGATCCCCTTTCCCCTTTTGCTTCTCAGAAAGGTTTGATTTTGTACTTTATTTTTTTTCCCCCCGGTCACTGTTGTAACCATAATGATTATTTTTATTCTTCTAAATTGGATGGTTAGTCTCTTGAATTGGCTAAAGGCAATGATATCCTCTGGGAAAAGAATTGCAATCTATTAGTATGAGCAGCATCTTTTTCTCCCTGGCCTCAGCCCCTAATACTAGACCATCTTTAGCCCTCATTGTGACAGATCAATCAACCTGTCTATGATTCCTGTTTGGAAGCAAGTGGAGTGTGATGCTAAGGATGAATTATGGAATTAGGTGAGATTTTTGTCTTTAAAAGCAGCTTGAGTTGGGCAAGACAACATCTCTGACCAAGGCAATTAGTGTGTCAGGAGCATGGGAACCGAAACTGTGCAGTGCAGAATACGATCATGCATGAATTGAGGGAGGAAGAGGAAGCTACATTTCAGGCAATATCATTGTGGCAGGCCCCCCAGTAATCCAGGAATTTCACAAGGTTTCCCTACAGTGCACCACCCAGGTACACAGAGCCCTGCCTGATTCCCTGCCAGCCGCATCCTGGCTGGGCAGACATGAATTAGTCTTTGGTTTGACCTCAGCATGGCCCCCAAAAGGCAATCAGGCTATGTCTTCTGTCTTCTGGCTGCAGCCACAGCGTTAATGCTCATCAACTGTGGCTGGTGCTGCCTTGGCTGCGTTCCTGCTCATGGTAGCACACAGGGCTTTGGAAAATGTCAAGTGTAAACACAGGCAAAGGGAGCTAATAGCACCAACGCACATGGCTGTGGTGGGCTGAGAGGCTGGTGACCCAGCAGAGCTCTCCAGAGACCTAGAAGTGCTGACTTACGGCCAAAAACTATGAAATGCATCAGATGAGAGCATCCCTGGACAAGTAGAGATCTCATGGAGCTACACATGGTTTGAGGGCTGGATAGGCCTTCACATGTCTTTTCTCTTCCCCAACTCTGAATTAAACTGATTTTCAGTCAGAGCCTGGGGTCTTGTTTTGCTCTTTTGCCTTCCTAGGAAAAGCAGAAGGTGCTCAAGCTGGGCAGCTCATTTCAGGTGGCAAATACGCACTGAGGGTGGGATTAAATTGTCTAAACAGTGTCATTGCAGGTGACATCCTATCCACCCTACACGCACTGCCCCCAAAAGACACAGGTCTTCCACTAACCATACATATGATCTGCCAGACCCCTTTGAATGCTACAGGCATTTAAAAGACCATTAGACCTGCATGCAGCTGAGCCCCAGACTGACTCTTGGAGCAAAATGTCAGCCTGAATTGGTGCAAAATCCAAAAGGTGCAAAGATTCGACTACTTCCACCCCCTACAAGGAAGGCTGAGGCTGGGTGCGAGATGATGAAGCAGGAAATGTGATGGGGCAGGAGGAGACCGAGTGGCATGTCAGGGACTCTCCTCACCTTTGGAGAGGGGACCAGCTTGCGAGGGGCTGTTTCAGCTCGCACCAGCTCAGAGCTCTGCACTAGCTGTCCGCTTAGGCTCTGAGAGAAGCACGGGATTGTGAAGACAGGCTTTGTAGCCATATCAGGAACTTCTTACTCCTACAGGGACAACAAACAGAGCTTTAGGTGTGGAAGGATGTGGTGTTTGTACCACAAAAGTCCTCTCCCCATTCTTTGAAAAATATGTCACACAGTCCCCCTCCATCCCAGTAAAAACTATCTGGATTAGAAATATTTCCTCATTTGTAGGCGGCCAGGGGTGATGTTTCAGTGTATCCTACCTTAAAAAAAACCCAAATCTGTGATCCCATCTATTTGAATTCTGATTCTGCTCCCTCCCAGCAGCATAACATCCCTGTTTCTAACCAGCAGGGTGGGAAATCCTCTGCTCTTCAATATTCCCTAATGTTAAATACCATGGGCCTCCTAGATTTTCATACTGTACAAACACAAACTAATTAAAGTTGTACAAATACATCCCAGGCAGAGAATGAGAATCTATTCACTTGAGGGACGACCACTGACTTCCACGTCCCAGGGAAAGCTCCTTCGCAGTTTACATTGTTCTTTTTGCAAGGGATAATTTACGGTAAAGCTGGTTTCCACTGAAACAGCAGACGTGCGCACGGAGAGGAAAAAAAACTGTAAACACAACAGCATCTTTGTGAATGCAGCAAGGTGCTGGTGCCTGCCTCTGTGTGCGCCATAATATATTAATACACATTGGCTGGCCAATCCCACTGGAGCATTCAATCATGCCATATTATAATAGAATTTAATGGAGTTGACAGCTAAGACCTAGTTGCTGGAGACATGCGAAAGACCTTTGCAATGACGATCTACAATTAATAAAGGAAAGGGCCATAGATTTTTGGAGAACCTCATAAAAAAGTAAAATATCGACATTGATCATGGCATGCAAGGGTATTAGACACGTAAATCTAGCTATTGCCTTTATTTATTTATTTGCACATCTTTAATATTATAGGCACAGGTTTCCCTGAGGCCAAAATGCAATTTCTCTCTCCATTTCTCAGCAGGAGCTTTTCATCTCCCTATTCACCAGGTTTTGAATTGCACATTTAATAAGCGATAAAGAATTCCTGTCTCTTTTCCTTGGGCTTTTAGCCCACAGTTTTTCCCTCCCTTCTGTTTTGTGATGGAAACAACAATCCTCTTTACCTGGTAGTGGGTTCCTCAGGGATGAGGGGGCGGTGCAAGAGGGGATCTGGAGCCCACAGGGTATGTCTGGACTTCTGTGTCTGCTTTGTGTGCCAGGATGCACTGCGGAAGGCAAAGAGTGTGGGGGACTAGTATAAAAAGAGGGAGAAAGGGTCTACAACACTGTAAACCAGCTTCCCCCAGCACCGCTCCCACAGAAGTTTTTGGCAGGAGGAACAGCTTATGGCTTCACTGCCTTCATCCCCCTGTCTGGGGAGAGAAGTCTTCACCCATTGTAGAATATTTGTAGTCATTTTAAAGAAAACGGTCCTGCGGGAAAACTGCATCTACCTCCATCCTATGCCCTGATGGAGGTGGCAAAAAACTCATCACCCTGCATCTGGGAGCGTTGCTGGGCTCCAACAGGCTCAAATCTCTCCAGATTTTCGGGGCAGTGCACAGTTAGCACACTCCTGAATCAGGGCTGGTGCTTGGCTCCTGGCCTCAGAGGAGTTCAGAACCAGACTTCCAAAAGTATTCGGGTGTGAATTGGTACCCGGTGGGTTATTGAGAAACACTTGAGCTTCTCACTGCCCATGGGTGCTGCAGCATTCGAGCACCTGATGCTTACAGTCCCTGCATCTGTAAAGGTCCATGTAGTGCTGAAAAGGTCCCCTTGCAGACTGATAGGCTCAGCTCCTTCTGACTTCAGTTTTACACCACTGCAAACCCACTCTTCTCACTGGGCTTCCTCCTAACTTACACAAATGGACCACAAGGTCAGGATCAGACCCCCGTGAGCCCAAGCCCCTGGTAATGTAAAGGTCCAGCTTCCAGCCTGCAGCCTCAGGAACTGGAGCTTGTCGCATTCAGCTCATGTCAAAGCCAAATGGAGCAGACAGGAAAAAAATTGAGGGGCCAAATCCATCCCTGATTTAGGACTGTAGAAACTGGTGGGGTTATAAGAGGAGTGACTTTAGTGTCATGTTTAGAAATGAAGAGCAACTGAACAGATATCTTGTAAGCAGGCAAGATACAATGGTAAAAAAGGGACTGAATAATGAGGTATTTCAGTTTTAAGACCAGCTGTGGTAGGTTACTTTCTTGTCAGGTAAATCAACCTTGTTGTTCTTTCACTTACCTATGTACAGACACGTTTCCCCAGGATAGGTGATGTCTTGTTTGGAACAAGATGAGAGAGGCCATTTGTCCAAATCACAGCAACAGCAACTGCATGGTGTCATCTCACGCTCTTCTCCAGTAAATTGAGTTTGTCAGTGCTCAGCCACACAGCTGAGCGGAGTGCTGCGTGATGTCTCACCTCTCCTGGGAGAGAGCTGGCATAAGCCATATCGTAATGGGATCCAGAAACAAAGAAGCGTGAATGAAGTGCTAATTGCATTCATAAAGACATTAACAAAGGAATTAAAATGGCAGAAGCTTCCTTTCCCCCTCAAGATTCATATAAACAACCAAAAATGTATTAATAATCACTGAGGTTTACATTATTTTGAAGATATTATACAGAGCCATGACACCAGGGCTTGGAAAGACCATTTCAGTGGTCTTTTTTCTCGGATTCTGCATCAGAGATGAGAAGCATTATTCTTTCTGTTTATCCATACTCGCTCTTTTCTTTCTGTCTTTTCTCCTATCCTTGTGCTTCCTTCAAAGAACAAGAAGATTGCTCCTCATTTTCCCCCGAAACTTTTAACATGTGGCAAAAATAATAAACCCATATAAAAATTGCAAATTTTCCTTAAGAACAAACAAACAAACAAAATAAATCCAGAAGTCTGGCTAGTGACACAATGGAAATTTCCTGTATAAAATAGCCTAAAACATCCTACCTGATTTTTTTCATCTCATTCAGTTCTGCTTACCTTTCCATGGAAAAAGGAAAAAAAATACATGCTTTCTGTTTTTTTCTCAGTTGGTTTCTACACGATTTCATCCTTCCATTACCAAACTCTAGCACCATGCTGTTATTTGCATTGCTAATACTGAGAGAAAACATCTCCCTGTTAAAAATCCCTCCAATCAATGGGGTATTTTTCCCCCCCTGGGAATCTTGCTATTAGTCTTAAGCTTAGAAGGGGCTTGTTTCACAGATCCTAAATTTTGAGGCTACTTTAACTTGCCCATATCAGCAAATGATAGCTCTTGGCTTTTTAGACTACTTGGCTGTATTTATCGCACCTCCCAGTCTTTTGCGCTCGCCTTCTTTCTGCCTGCTGATGTGGGAGTTGTGCTAGCAAAAGCTACTGCTAAAGCCAGCTAAACATTTTTGTTCTGTTCGCCAATTTTCAGTCAGTCATAGCTTTCTAAAATATTCATGCTGGGGACTGCAACCTGCCAGTTCCTCATGACCACTCAAAGGTAGGTTTACCTGGGAAAGACGAGCCCAAGCCATTCAGCAGTTCTGTAGAAGGAGATATTTCTATCGCCTCAGGGGACGAGGCTGAGAGGTGGCAGGATGGCATCCCTCAGGGAGAAGAGAACCCTTAACCCACTGGTGGGGAGGTTGCCAGCCTCCTGTCCCCCAGCTTGCTCCATCCCCACGCTGCAGCTCAGAGGCTCAGTGGGTGCCAGGATCGGTGTTTCTAGCTCCACAAGTAGAGGACAGGGAGATGGGATGTGCCACGAGTACCCAAAGGGATGAGGCTCAGATCTTCATGCGTGTGGGAGGTGTGTGGGAGCATGCAGATGGGGCCAGGATGGGGTTGTGACAGGGGAAGGCATGGACCAAGGGGGAAGGGTTGTGTGTAAGGTGGGACAGGGTAGGCTGAAAGGGGCACAATCCCTCCAGCATGCTCCTGCCATCAGGAAGAGGATCTTCTCCAAATGATGTTGGGACAGGAGCAAAGAAGGGAAGCCTTACCTAGAAACAATTTGAAAGAAGAAAAAGCAAGAAAGCAAAGCCCTTTGTACTGCACGGAGTATGGAGGGAGAGACTACACACGCACCTAATACCCCTCCCCCTCTGAAAGAGCTGAAACACCCAGGGAAGCGTCCTTGGTTCAAGAGCACACCTCAGCTCTTCCCATGAATCCAGATTTGGGTTTGTTAGGATGATGAGGAATATCAGAGCTCATGCACTCACAAGAGCAGGGCAGTCGGTATTAAACCCTATTCCTAAGGTGGATTCAAAGCCTCCCACACTGCTGTAACATTTCCCAGTCCTCACTTCCCCACCTTTGCTTCCCTTCTTTACTCCCAGGCACACCACGATCTTCCAGACATGCACCCACAGCCCGTCCTTTCCCTTTTGCCCCCGCTCTGTCCCCCATAATGTCCTGCCAGCACCTCAGTGTGACCCCCATCCCTGGCGCTCCCCTGGCACTACTGCACCACCCCAAGAGCTCCTGAGGCTAGGAGCTACGAGCATCACAGAAGGAGTGATGAGAAGAGACAGTGCTGGGAGGAAGAATGAGCAATGCTCCTGCATTAAACCCAAAAACTAAAATAAAAGTGGTTTCCCATGTTACAGACAGCTACGGGAAAACTGGCTACCAGTTAGCAGCAGCAGGGTTTTTCAGGGGATGTTGGAAGTGAGCACGGGGCTCAGCTATCCTTTTCGTCTCAGTACCCCCAGCTCAGGAAGAAAACGCCCTGGCTGTCACTTAAGTTGCAGGTGAAGGAGGAGCAAGGGCAGCCTCAGCCCAGGTCTTGTTTCTGAATAAATGAAATGTGTATCTTCCACGTGGTCAGCTGGGAGGGAGAAGCCTATCTCAGGAGTGATGGCAGGTGCTGCTGAGCTATTTCCATTTTCCAGCTCTGCAACCTCAGGAACCTCTTTAATCCAAACCACCCGCCAAGCTCCATTCACTGGCGCTGAAGATCAGCCAGTGTTTTTGGATTCATTTTTAAGGCTGTCTTTAATTTTTTGAAGTATCTTGCTGGCAGATTTTTGGTCCCACCTGTGACTCAAGAAGAGATTTGCAAATCTCATTCTCACTTTTTCAGTCATTTAAAGGGACAAATCACACCAAGAATTTAGGCTCTGCTTTTAGTAGAGGGAACATGGGGGTAAAGGGATATGAAAAGGAAACCAGAAGGTACAGAAATACTTTGGTGGATTTGTTAGAAATGAAAACATTCTTTATTTGATTTCTGTGTTCCCTGGGGCAGTGAGGGGAGCCCATATGCAATTGCATTGAAGTAATGTATGAGAATAAGAGAGTGAATTTGACAAGAAGCTTCTCCAAACTCACCTAGAAGCTCAGCGAAGTGCAAAATGTAAACCTAGCAGAGTAAAGAGTGGTGTAGCTCAAGGGCAGGATTTCAGTTACTGTGTTTTAAGGCATCAGTAACAGGAATTGAGCCAGGAAAATCACAGAAGATACACCCCAGCGTGTTTTTACTTGGGGCTTATGTTCCACAGTGCTGAAAGCCATTGATAGATGTCAAAGGTAGATAGTTATTTTTTAGTCAATCATGCTTTTAGCCCATCGTGCAATTTTTTAGTCAGTATGTGTTTCACAAGCACCTATGCACACATGCACACGTGGATGCGTGTGTGCAGCTACTGGTCCAAGTACTTTCTGGTGTCTAGCTTGCTGAAATGCTTTCAATTAGGCTTTGGAAAAGGTTGACTCAGTCAGCTTATGAGACACTTGCCAAAGACAAAATTAGTTTTAGTCACTGCTGTTTTCCTTCCAAAAAACACAAAGCCCCACTCCCCCATTCTCTCTTTCCCTTACAGCAAGTGGAGAGTATTTCTCAGATAAGTGTTTAGCTGATTTTTAATGTCATGGAAACTTCATCTGCAAATTTGTTAGAAACTCTTTAGTAAAGCAGCCTAGTAAAACAGATGATTAATATTGGTAAGCTCCTCATTTGCATATTAATTAGTCTCTGTACTCAACTAATTAAAACGGGGCTGCCTGTCTGCAGACTTTCTGAATTCCAGATTGTTGCTATTGCTCCCATGTAAGTGCATTTAGCACAGTTAAGGCAGGCCATTGATATTACAAACCAGCCATCCCAAACAGCAGTAGCAACATTTTAAGGCATTTGAGGCTATAAGGGAGGTACTTTCAGCATTTTCTTCAGAAAAACAAGACTGATGCTTGAAATGGCAGGATGTAATGACTAAGCAGTGCTCCTGCTTCCCTGTGATGCTCTCGGGGAGCAGGACAACTGCAGAAACCAGTCAAACCCAAGGCCAGAGGAAGAACATTGCAGTGCACAAACAAGCCCAGGCTGAGCTGCCCTTAAGCCTTGTGGTACTTGCTTTTGTCCAGAGATGCAGACTAAAATCAAAGCGCAGCCTGATGACTCAAGACATGAAAATTCAAGGTTGATCCTGACCCATGTTACTCTGGCAGAGCTCTGTTCAGCCTTCCCAGGCTGGGGGTGGAAACTGGGATTGCAGTCCCCTGCATGTCAGCCAGAGTTGCACTTGCAAGTCCACCTCATGGCCCCACGTACTCTGCAGAGATGTCATGGAGGCCAGGCACTGGCTGAACCTTCACAGGTAAAGAGGTGCACTTCCCCTAGCCCTCATTTCCCTGCCAGCACTTGCTGGGTAGATGGATTACAAAGAAACTCCTCTGTTGATTCCTTGCCTTCAAGCTTTAGCACTCAAAATGCAGCTCTCCCATCACACACGAAGGCCTCCTCAATTGCAGAGCCAGCCAGCGCTAGCTTTTCCAACAGCATCCTGCCTCCTCCTCCCTTTGCCTGGCTGAGGACACACCATTGCCCCCTCTTCCATCCCGGCCACCAGGCAGTCCCCTCATGAGCTTCTCAGCCAACACACCTGTTGGTGGCCATGACTCTCTTCTGTCCTCCTACCACCCTTTCTAGTTCCTCCTGTTGTTCTTGCTTCTGGACCTGCTCCTTGGCTCTTTTTCCTTCTCCTTCCCCTCCCCATGCATCTGTCTTTTGTTCCTCCCAGATGTTAGCATTCCCCACTTTGCCATCTCCACAGTAGTACAGGATTCCTGTAGAAATTCAGGAACTGAGGATAAAACACCTTAGGCTGAGAGGCACTTTATCAATGTATATTTACTGCCGGAAAAAATTTTGCATGGCAGTGACAAGTAGGTTTTCTCAAACTGTCTGTGCACAGAGGAGAGTTTTTCCTCACCCTAGCTGCCAATAGCAGTTTGACAGGTTTTATTATACTCCATTATTCACAACAAGCCAGGTCGCTGTGCCATATGCTGTCCAGTCCTGCTAAAGCTAACCATGTGCCCGTGTTGGCTGCAAACCAAGGCTGGTTAAAACCTGCTCCTTTTTTGCATGCTATTTGTTTTGAAAGAACTGGAGACAGGGGCTTCAGGTCAGGTGTTCCAGTGTGTCTTATCGCATGGCTTTGCTCATCCTCAGCAGCCCAAAAGCCAATTTAATTGGAAAATCAGGGGTCCTGCTACGGTTTGGACCTGAGGTTCTTCTAGAAACCTGCCCTGTCCTGGAGCTGAGGCAGTTGAAGGCAAGAAGAGAACCTTAAATCTCTCTGGGGCCACTAGCGGTGAATTCAACCTGAAGTACAGCTTTTGAGATCATTTCATGCACTGCTTACTAGGACACACAGCAACAAATAGTGCAATGTTTCTAAGACTAAACCTCTGCTTCACTGGCAACAGCTGTTTTAGAGGCATTGCAGCTACAGCAGGCATTGTACCCGCATGTGGCTAGAGAGACTTCCCAGGGCATCCTCCAATCTCTAGCGTCCTCCAAGCCTGTGCTCACTGCTCCATGGCCCATGCAGCTTGCTATTACCTCCCTTTTAACTGCTTTTGTTGCTCTGTTTTGTTTGAATGTTTGCTGACTTGCCATACCCTGTGGTTACCAGTGCACAGCCCTGTCTAGAAAGAACATTTATTACTGCCTTTCAAGTTTGCCAGACTTTGAATCCCTCTCTTACCCATTGTTTGCAGTTACTGTTCTCAGGGGCACAATTTCCTTCCTCTTGCTGCATCCCATTTTGCTGATCTTTCTTGCTGCTCCCACAGCTTTTTCTTCCCAACTCTCCTATGCCAAGCGAGCTGATGGCTGAGGCTACTTTTAAGTGCTCCCATTTCTGGACATGGCGCTCATTTCTTTGGGTGTGCTGTCTGCTTCTTCTCTTCCATTACCTTGGGTTACCCCTCTGTCCCGAGACTACAGCTACCTCACCACTTACATCTCACTATAGCTCAAATTGTTGCCTGCCACACACTCCTTGTGTGACCACTTGATAGCTGAAGCAGACCTACTCCTGAGTACAGCCTCAGACTCTTTTGCTGTAATGCTGGCCTGCCTATCTTGATAGCTCTTTCAACAGTTCTGCATACTGCACATCATTCCTGCCACGGGTTGCAGGAGACTACTTTTCAGGTGATGAAGCAGTGCTCTTCTGGCCAATAAGTCTTTACACTGGGCGATTCTGTTATGCAGGGAGTTTGTCCTGTGATGGTCTGGCTTGGCATGCATCCCTTTTTACTCCCTTTGCTTTTGTCATCTGTTGCTTGGTTGCCTTCACTACTGACTCCACCTTCCCAAAGACTGCTATGTTCAAAAGGGACAGGGTCTGGAGCAGAGGTTCCCAATTAGTGCTAATTAGTCATGTCTTGCAGTGTCTTCTGATCCATTGTGTGAGTAAGGTGGGTCTGGTATGCCAGCCCTTGCAAAACTCACTGTCGACTTCCTGATCACGGTTCTTGCTTGAGTAACTTCTCATGATCCTGTCACTGAACACTGAACAGCCCCTCTGGCCCTTTCTAGAGATGGGTTGGGTTTTTTACATCTATATAGAGACTCTTTCTGTTACTAGTTGTGACACTCTTCACTCAGTTCACACAACTCCCAAGCATGGCCATCCTGGATCAGATGAAATGTACTCCAAGCCCAGTGTCCTGCCTCCAGCAGTGGCCAGCAGCAGCTGGCTCGGGAAGAATGTAAAAACCAAGACAGAAAGGGACCACTTCCAGCATCACTAATTTAGGGATCTCTTAAATAACAGTCCCAGAAATCATAGAATCACAGAATCATAGAATTATTAAGGTTGGAAAAGACCTCTGAGATCATCTAGTCCAACCATCAACCCAAAACACCATGTCTACTAAACCATGTCCTGGAGTGTCACATCCACATGTTTTTTTAACACCTCCAGGGATGGGGACTCCACCACCTCCCTGGGCAGCCTGTTCCAATGCCTCACCACTCTTTCAGTAAAGAAATTTTTCCTAATATCCAATCTAAACTTCCCCTGATGCAACCTGAGGCCCTTTCCTCTCATCCTATCGCTGGTTACTTGGGCAAAAAGACCAACACCCTCCTCAATACAGCCTCCTTTCAGGAAGTTGTAGAGGGCCATAAGGTCTCCCCTGAGCCTCCTCTGTTCTAAACTAAACAATCCCAGTTCCCTCAGCCGCTCCTCATAAGGCTTGCTCTCTAGGCCCTTCACCAGCTTCGTTGCTCTTCTCTGGACATGTTCCAGCAACCCAATGTCCTTCTTGTAGTGAGGGGCTCAAAACTGAACACAGTAGTCGGCGTGTGGCCTCACCAGTGCTGAGTACAGGGGCACGATCACTTCCCTCCTCCTGCTGGCCACACAATTCCTGATACAAGCCAGGATGCTGTTGGCCTTCTTGGCCACCTGGGCACACTGCTGGCTCATATTCAGCTGGCTGTCAACCAGCACCCCCAGGTCCTTTTCTGCCAGGCAGCTTTCCAGCCACTCTTCCCCAAGCCTGTAGCGTTGCATGGGGTTGTTGTGACCAAAGTGCAGGACCCAGCACCTGGCCTTGTTGAACTTCATACAATTGGCCTTGGCCCATCGATCCAGCCTGTCCAGATCCCTCTGCAGAGCCTTCCTGCCCGCAAGCAGATCAACATTCCCGCCCAGCTTGGTGTCATCTGCAAACTTGCTGAGGGTGCACTCAATCCCCTCATCCAGATCATTGATAAAGACATTAAACAAGGCTGGCCCCAATACTGAGCCCTCGTAGCATTTCAAGTTTGATTCCTTCCACATGATTTCCTTCCAAAACTCTTTTTGCAACTCCCTGGCTGTTTTCATGCTGCTTCAGTGGTCATGTCTACATACTTTTGGGAAATGAGCAAAAACTGTGGTGCATTCCCCTCACCATGCTCCATGCACGTATATCACCAGTCTGTGACTCCTCTGATCATGCTGCTATAAAGGCGTTCCAACCTTGCACCACCTACAAATCCCAGGGGTCCTTGTGGAGTGTGGCACTGTAAGGACCAAACAGAGGTCTTATCTGCCCAACACTGTCCATTTGGGATCACTGCGACGGTACATAGGAATCATAGCGGCAGCCTCAGGCTGGAAATGGTGTGTCTCCCATTGCCCACACTGAAGGCAGATGCTGCTTAGGTGTGTGCTGATGATATGAGTTAAGTTTAATTTTAAGTGTACATCCAGATTTGCACTTGAAATATAGTAGATTTACCCATGGTGTGTGGCCTGATTCAGGGGCTTGTACACTTCTCAGTGGTGTAGGCACAATCTATTAATCTCTTCTCGTAAGTTCCTGGATTCCCATCACATCCTTAATGTATCTCAGTTTCTAAGGGTCCAGTCATTCATAGAATTAATTTTTTTAATGCTGTAGATGGACGTGAAGTCTAGGCATGTCTGTGGCAGATCACATACTCCATTTTCACTATACGACCAGGGCTTGCCTTGCCACTGGCTTTTCCTCTTCAAGCTGGCATAAAAAGTCTATAGATGGCTATAGATGTGGATCTGTTCTTCGTTGTTTACTGGCTTGACAGTCAAGGCTAGCAGAGCTCTATGCTTCAGTACTCTCCTAGGTGGCACAAGGGGGTCAATATCTAACTTTATCTTAGCCTTGCAGGGCTTTCACCTTCTTGAAATATTTTGTTACAGTGCTGGATAAGGTTTACAGTAACCTGTTCATCCTTACATGCAGTGAGGATGTTCTGGATTCCTCCATGGTCCTATATCATAAACTAAGCAATAGCATCTCTTTGTTTCCCGAGGTTTTCAAACTGGAAGTTTGAAATACGACTTGAAAAGGGTGTTTCTGTGTGCTATTAGGAGCCTGAGGGCACCAATTGACTTTAATTGCCCTGCCCAGCCTTTATTAGGCTCTCCACCAACACACCCTCTGCCCATAGGCCCAAGGACTCTATATAAGCTCAGGACACAGATGCCTGGATATATCATGAGCTGTGTCATAGGTGTAGTTGTCTTGTTCTTCCTTACTGGCTGGTTTTGGAGGCTGGGTGTCAGACCTGTCTTGTAAGCAGCTTTGTTCCAAGTCCTGGCTCTGAGCCTGCCTCCTGTTGCTCCTGACTGGGCTCCCTGACCTGACCCGTCACTTCACCCTGTCTGGTATTGTCGCTGCTCAGGTACTGTGGGACTTGTACTGTGTTGGTGAAGGTGCTGCCCTACCTGTGCTGAGGTCACCCTCAGCTCCCTGCTGGCCCTCCCTTGCGGAGTAGTCTTTATCATGCTGCTCCCGGGCAGGTGTCATGGTGGTGGGGTCAGACATGTCCTGCTTGGTCAACTCCATAGCAATAAAAGGCAGTCAACTTCCTGGTTCTTGTTGGGAGAAATGGCTAAACATTGCCGTGATAGATCCGGAGATGCAAGGAAGTCATCATGCCTATAAATGTCAGGGAGATGTTGGCACCAAGATAAATTTGCTTTAGTACACTGCATGCATCAGTAGTGAAATTCTTCCCACTGTTGTGGTTTTGCTCCTGACTTTTCTGAGGCATGGTTGTGGCTTCCTTTGAATCCTTCCTGAGAGCAGGATGTATTTTACAGTTTCAAGCACATAATAGGTTGCCATTTCTTGTACAGAATAATGAAAATCCTACTATGAATTGCATTTTCCCTGTACTGGCCAATGCGTATCATCAGCACACAAATGTATTTCTCCCAGGTCATTTTCCTGCTTATCATTTTTGTTAGTATTACAAGGCAGCTGGGCCTGCAGTCCAGCAGAAATCAAATTGGTCATCGATCTTAGAGCAGAGTTACTACAATGGCTAGCAGTCTTCAGAGATGTGCCTAGCATGTGTGAATCTCCCTGTTATAATGCTACAGATACCATCTTCACTGGAAGTCTGTCACGTACCTTACCATCCATTACTCTGCTGTGCTTTCCTTCTGCAGAATATAACCCACTGGGAGGTAAAATGGTGCTGTTTCTCAAACATCTTCCACACCTCTTTGTGACCTGTATGTTATCTTCCTTGTCTCTTGAATTGTTTTTGTGGGGTGTGCACTGGACTATGATTTATTAGTCATCCTTCCTGCTTCATAAAAACTGTTAGCTCTGGCAAATATACTTGTTCTACTGTAGCAACCATTTTTTTATGCTTTCTTTGGTTCAGTTCGGCAGCCCTTGCTACTCTTTCCCTAGGCCTGGGTCTGTGTCTCTGGAAATATTTGAGTTCTCTCTGTTCAGAGGTGGGATTACTTGCAGGGATCTTTAGTGAGTCTCAATGCTGGTGGTGGTGTTGCTCTAAGTATATGGCTCTTCTGTGTATGTTTCCTCTACATTACATGTTTGTATAAGCACCAACTCATTGTAACTTCCCCAAAAGCAGCTCTCTGAACTCTCATTTCTCTGGAGTCACTGTACTCACCAAATACATTTCAGGCTTCCCTATATCATGTGGGGGTGCTTACCCACAAGTGTATCTCACTCACTACTTAATCTTTTTCTTCAGTGGGATGTGACAGGGGTAGCTTTAACTTTTGTGTCCATGTGCCCTTTGACCAATGGTGTTAGTACCAAAGCAGGAACACTACCTTGCAGGCTTAGGCACATGGTTTTGAGACTGCAAATAGAATATCCCCACGCCATCTCTGCAAGTTACTTTCTTTCAATGTAGTCTCATTCTTGCTGTGGATCTCTCAGGACTGGAGGCAGTCATCCTTTTCCATATTGCCACATGCTCACTCGGTAAGAACCAGAAAGGACTCCATCTATAAAAGAGAAGAAATCTCCTTAGGGATGAAGATGTCTTTTTACAATGATATGGCAGCCAGTATTAAAATACGAATGTGTAGACTGACTTACCTGTTCCCCCAATATTTCCTTCCCACTCCCAACACAAACTGCTATGTCAGAAAATACGTCTTTTGTTGGATCCTCAAAATCACTGTGAATGAGGTCCAAGGAACTGTGAGCCACAAACAATAGATAGGTAGGTTTCAAAAGCTGGAGTCTCCACTGTGTTTACTAGTTACTTTATTAGTGCCAAGCAGAAGTGCGTGCAAATCCCTCCTGTTGGAGGCAATGTCTTTGATCCCTGATAGTTAAACTATTAATCTGTGGAAGGAGTCAACAGCCCAGGTCTAATAACAAATTATTGCCACCCATTCCTTCCTCACCCTTCTGAGATGAACCAATGGCTTTGGTATATTACCTGACAGACAGAAATAAGATGTTGGCGGCTTCTTGAAGATGTCCTAGGCTACAGAAACTGAAATCTTCAATATCTGTCCCTCAAAGACAGCCCCTGAAGATGAATGCTGCAGCACACTCTTATAACAGGATCTGAAGATGAACTTGCTGATTAACAGATCATAGAAATGTGCCCTGAAACCTGCTGATGCCTGACTTTTACCTGACCATAAATGCTGTTCCTCTTGCCCAGCCCTGGGAAGCAGCTTGTGAGAAGCGGTGGGATTGACTTTCCCTGCCTACCCATGTGACATGGTGCACTTGCACGAGTGGCACCGCTGACAGCTAACAGCTGATTCTGTGTGTGGCACCTCTTCTAGGCCAGAAAGAAAGAAATGTCTGTCATGGCTGGTGAGACTCCAGAGTGGCAATTCAGACTCCAGGATTATACCGCTGTCCTGCTTTGACAAGCAACGTTATAGGCTGTATGATCCAAAGAGCTAGCTGAGTCTCACATGCAGGCCAGTGCCTTTGTTTAGACATTCAGTGTGCTTTTTCCAATCACCTGGCAAAAGGAATGTGTTTGGAGGTGTAAATGATTTTGACAATTCAAGTGCTCTGTGTTAATACACTGATCAAAATGCTGAGAATTTTCAGGTCAGGGCGCATCTGTTCATCTCAGCGATCTTGTTAAAAGGTAAACCCTTATAGCCTGGGAGACAATGAGGAAATGTTGCAGGATTTTTCCATTTAGCAAAACTCTTTTCCAGTTTTAACTAGTGCTGGATGTTCACCACAGAAAGGCTCCTGTCACGGTCCTGAGCACTAAACAGAGACCTCAGCATGATCTGCTGTTAAACCAAGTAGGACCTAAAAGGCCAGAAGTGCCCCCACACTGTTTCCCAGTATCAGCACTGATGAATGGCCAAAGCTGACAACCATTCACCAACTCGACTAAATGAATGCAAGGAGTTTAGACAACGCTAAAAGAAGGAGGAGAGTCATGGGGCCGATCTGCAGAGCTGCTATCATTCATGTGAGGTTTGGGTCAGTTCCCTGCCTGTGCTACCAATTCATTAGATAAAGCCGGGCACTTCTGAGGCTAATGGGAGGCTTCCTGTTGTCTGCCAGGAGCTTGGCTTTAAAGTGTCATTGCCTCCTCTTCCCTACTTAGGAAATAAGGATAGTCCTGCTCACCAGGGAAGGTCTCTCCAGGCTTGCACTGCCTGAGGTGTAGCAAAAAGCTAGATCTCCTGTGGCCATTAAACTTCCTAGGGTGTTAGCCCACCGCCTGGGTGCAGTGCATCTTGTCTATCAAGAAATGTCCCTGGGAATAAACATGTTTGGTGAGTTGCTACACTTCATCCCTAACAAAGCAGAACAACTTGCATTACAAGTCAGTTGTTTTAGAAGACAATGGGTGAAATCTGGAGCTTGACACTTGGCTTTTGCTCAGTCTGTCTTCTATGGGAATATCGCCAGCCAAAGAACTGACTGAAGACAGCATAATATGGAAGGTGTCAGTCTCTTTTCCCAAGTAACAAGCGATAGGATGAGAGGAAATTGCCTCAAGTTGCACCAGGGGAGGTTTAGATAGGATGTTAGGAAAAAAATCTTCCTGGAAAGGGTTGTCAAGCATTGGAACAGGCTGCCCAGGGAAGTGGTTGAGTCCCCATCCCTGGAGGTATTTAAAAGACGTGTAGATGTGGCACTTAGGGATATGGTTTAGTGATGGACTTGGCAGTGTTAGGTTAACGTTTGGACTTGATGATCTTAAGATCTTTTCCAACCTAAACGACTCTATGATTCTAAGATGTACTAGTACTAACACAGTGCATTTTTACGGTGCTATTGACCAAAGACTTCAGAGTATATTTATTAACTAAGGTGAAGCCCAGGGAAATCAGCTGAAATCTTTGCACTGACCTTAAGCAGCTTTTGGATCAGTGCCAAAATAAGGAAATATGCAGGTTCTGGAAAATCCTGGCATGTAGGCAAGAAGAATAATCTATTTCCTTTTGCAGGGGATGGGGGGGGGAAATGGAAGCACAGAGGTGGAGTGGCTTGTCTGGTGCTGCTTGGATAATCTGAGATTGACACGAGGTAAATACATGTATTTTAGGAAGTACTGACCATAGGGTGAGGATGTTCAGTTGATGTGAAATGGGCTAAAATTCAAAGTGCAAATTGAAAAGTTTCTTGAAGCAATTTCAATTTAAAAAAACCCCAAAGCCTCATACAGATTCGGTATAGCATGAATTAAGGGCAAACTTCTTTTAATTGAATCCAAAAAGCTCCCTTGACTATTCTCTCCTCCATTTCTGCCTTCACCCTCCTTTGGTGTCTGTGTAGCTGTTATGTTTTATTTACAGATAATTGGAAATGGAATATAAACTCATTCAATGAGCCCAACTGGAACTCCAAAGAAATCAGCAATTAATGAGTGTGTACTTAAAACTGTCTCGCTTAGAGGCAATAATGATGGATGGATGGGGTGACAGCAGGTATGTTCTGGCACATGGAATGAAAATACCTTAGACTATCCAAATCTGGCCCCAGCTTTTCCTGGCTTAGGGAAAAGCTCAATCCCCCAGCCTAAAACCTAGGAACTGACTTCCTCAGGTGCTGTGGTTTCTGCATAGGACTGACCCGTCTATGGTCACAGCTCTCAGATGACTCAAATGGCTCAATCTCTATTGACTTTCAAATAGCTGAAAAACTAGGTCCCCATCTGAATTATGGAGTATGGTTCCTCTTTTTGTATTAGGAATATAATTTAACTACTGGTCAAGAAGGGCCAGAACATGCCAGAGGGGAACATAGGACTACTAAAGCCACAGCAGGTTTTGAAGAAGGGGTTGTTCAGTTCTACCTCCAGTATTGCATTCCCTTTCCCAGGAGCTGTATCATCCATGCTGGCTGATGGCTAGTTCTTCTCTCCTCCATATGGTCAAATGTGGGGGTCCAACCTCTAGACTTTTTGCTTGTAAGTCTAGCAGCACATGCCTGCCAAAAAAAGACTCTCCATTTCCACTTTGACTTTTTCCCTTTCAGTCTACATAGACATATACGCAATGTTTTTCACTTAATTTCTTTATTAGCAAGTATTAAATGATAGAGAAGTTTGGGTTGCAGTCCATATGGCACATATGATAAAGTTGTTCTAAGTGGCACTGTGGGCTAATCTCTTCCCAACTATTCTCCACTCACGAGGAGCAAAGGCAGTTTTGCCTGTATTCTTAGCAAACCTTTCCTTGCTTTTATTGGCAATGCTTCTGTTTTGGCAGCAACCTGTCAAGTTTAGAGCTGGCAACCACGCGGGTTTTTTTTCGTATTCTCAGATGAAACGTAGACAACATGTTTTTGTAGAAAACACCCTTCCTACTCTTCATTAGTGCTTCCAACATTATTGTTCTTGGTACAGAAAGCAAACATTGGTAGCTTTCCCTCTCCCACCACTGTAACTTGAACTGAACAGGGCTGAACTGACACGGCATTTTTGACTAGGAAAAAATGTCCAGTGAAGAAATAACAAGCAAAGTCGCTCTTAGCAAGCCCAGAATGACTGCGTCCATTATACAAGTGGATGTCAAGGTTAAGAGTTCTAAATTGGTTTTGAATGAGCTGGTAGGTCCACATTGTGCTATGCAGAAATACTTGATTCAGGGTACTGGAAATGCTATAGTGTGTTAACATCACTGCACCATGCTCCGTTCATGTCCCATGCATCTCTTTCAGCTCCACGAACTGGCCCTTAGAAACACATTACACAGGAAGCAAAACAAGTCAAGTCCAAGAAGTTGGGTTTCTTTTTCCACTCAGTATAAATAACGTGACATGCATCTGAGGCATCAACCGGATCAGGATTCTCTTTACTCGAGCAATGAGCTTGTCTCTACAATCCCTGTTTAAGACCCTTCTGGGTTCCTGTGCATCTCACAAATTATTTAAAATCCAAATTGCTGTAGAGACCTTACTTCATCCTCCAGATCTCTGTTGTCCTACTGTGTCTACCTTTATTTGGAGTTTTCTACTGTTGGCCCCCCTCCTGCAGGAAGGTTGCCAGCCCAGAGCATGCTACGCTCTTGTCCTTCCTCATCAAAAATCCTATCTGTTCCTCTGTTCACTACACTGTCTCACTTTGCAACAAGACCAGGGATAGTGGTAGTCCGCATCACAGCTACATGTGGAAAAAGACCTCTTAACATCTTCCAGCACTGCTGCTGACTCCCTGTGCATCTCATAAGGTTTACGAAAGCAGCTTAGCTCATGGCCTCCATTTCCAAGCCTCCTACACCAATTTCTGAATTCTTGCTCCACTCTGCCCCTTGGGAGATCTGGTAATCTCGGGTGGGATTCAGTTCTCAATACCCACACATGAGGATCTTAAAAATAAACTGTGAGGCAGTGAGGAAGTTGATCTCTGCTG
Source organism: Scopus umbretta (assembly GCA_013400535.1). Classification (NCBI taxonomy): domain Eukaryota; kingdom Metazoa; phylum Chordata; class Aves; order Pelecaniformes; family Scopidae; genus Scopus; species Scopus umbretta. The sequence continues at coordinate 34,215 of VZTL01066980.1, read as the reverse complement.
AGAAGCTTGGAGCCCTTTCTCTTGCCCACCCTGGGGTTAGGATGGATATCCCAGCCCCAGTGAAGAGTAACGCAGCTGTTCACACTTGTGCTTCCTTTATCCCTCCTAATGGAACGTCTGCCCCCTCAACACAACTCACTTCAGTGACTGCAATCATTAAAGGCGTTGGAAATAGGGTCTGAGACTTATGCAAACTCCTGCCTCGGGTGTCATGACCAATGAACCGATCAAAAATGCCAGCTCCTCTTAGAGTGCTATCCCTGAATTCATACCCAACAGCAGATCTGTCACACAGTAGCCAAACATGTTAATACAGCTGAAGCCTTTAGGTGCACTTGTACCCTCAAAACTCAGTGGAGTTGCTGTCATCCTCCAACTGTTCAGTGGCCTAGATGAAATTAGAAGTCTAAATGCAGCTGCTAATAAAGATACTGTCTTTCTGCCTCAGAAAAAGCACCAGCTCCCTTTGCTACCAGATGTCCTCTTTGGCAGTACAAGTCAATGAGGAGCTAAGTGATGAAGAATGAACCCTGTCTCCAGGAGGAGGCCTCAGGCCCTGAGTGGCAGTGGTGGAAACAGCAGAAGTTCTCTATTGCTGCTCCCTACTGGGGCTTGGAGTTGATGTCAGCTACTACTAATGTTGCTTGCCACCAGAATCCAATAGAGCTGCTTGTGTGAAGTGTCTCTTGCTCAGGAAACTTCTTTCCTTGGCTCCACACAGGTCTCCTGGAGACAGGTCTGGGGGTGAATGGGCAGAGCAATCCCAGGAAGAACTGCAGCTGATAAGTACAGCTTGTGGATGTCCAGATTTTTTGGGGGAGGAACGTGTATCCTACCTTATCTGCCTGTTTGCTACTATCAGATAGAATTAGACTGGGAAACCAATCTTGGTTGGATGGACTATTCTCACAGTCCAGAGCTCCCAAAGGAGGAAATGGAGCAAAAGCACTGCCTGCAACCTTCACCGAGAAGTCTGTCCATATGAAGGCTATGTGTAGCTTGATTTCAGCACCACCGCTACCTCGGGCAGCAGAAGTGCTGTTTCATTTATAGCAACAGTCCTAAATCAGATTGCTCCAAATGGCCAGCTCTGGACTGAGCAAAGTGGTTTAGGAGCTGGTCACAGAAAATCACACGTGAGAACCTTTTACGCGCTTTCTCCCTATGTTTCCAGCTAAGGAGCTTTCCCCAGGAAGTTCTTCCTCTGTGCACTGTCCCAGAAGAACAGTGGGAGATCTAACGGTGCCCATCAAAGTTTATAAAACTACAAGTGGCATGGATGTGAACTCTCCTCCAGTTCACCAAATGAAGAACGCAGCATTGGCAGGTCCCAGGATAACAAAAAGAGGTCCTCTTTCACAGAACATGCAATTACGCAATGGAAATCCTTGCTGCAGGACACAGTGAACAAAAGAGCTGGCAGGATTTCCAAAGGGGATTGGGGAATGGAAAAAAACCTGTCCAGACCTACTAAACATAAAGGCATCAGCTGTGACTGAACCAGTTACATATTGCAAGAAGACTGGGAAAGGGGGCTGGGAACTCTTGGGGTACACTTTCCCTCTTCCCTATAATCTTCCCTTGATATCTGCAACTGGTCAGTGGTGGAGACAGTTCTGATCTTTGGTCAGACCCAGTACAGCTACTTTTATATGAAGTACATACCAATGACACTGGTAAGGGCGAACAGGACTAGGTAGGTCCTAGGAGGAGTTAATTTCAGAGTCAGATAGCCCACCCTGGCTAACATGGGTAGGGTATGCCTTCCCTGCAGTCATAGCCATTCATAGGAACAGAAGTGCAGGCATTCATAGCTTTTGACTCTGGATTGAGGGGGACATCCAAACTGACTCCCATGGAGCCATGTAAGAACTTTTACTGAAATCCACCCAGAACAGCAACACTAAGTTTTGGAGAGACCGGCCACATTTTCAACAGACCTACAGAGAACAGAATCTGGCCTGGAATGCGTGCAGCAGAGTCACCAAGTTTGTTCAAGGAAGCACCCACAATTTTCCAGGATAAAAATATTAGTGGAATTAAGATCTCCCTTCCCTTTATCATACAAATCCAGAAAGATCAGAAATTCGGTTGCCTCTTGCTGAATGTATTTTAGATTCCTCTAGAATGCATTATACCAGAAGAGCATGTATTTTTAATGCAGAGACATCTTTCTCCTTTTGGAGGACAGGGGTGACTCTCTTGGATTTCAGCAACATCCCGATTTTCTAAAAAGTCTTTGAATTTAATGCACAAGACTTGTATTCCCCCATTTCAGTTTTCTGGAAGGATTTCTCCCATTCAGCCTAAGCTAACTTAAAGAAGACAAGGTTGCTTCTGTGCAATAGCCCAGAGGCTTAAACAGGTATAAAAACACGGCATGCATTTACCTCCCGGAATTCAACTACGTGCTTTAGACTTGGAATGGCCACGTCCCCTCTCTGCCCCTTTCCTAGGTTTTGCCTTCCTAAACAAATTTTGCAGCTATTATGTGCCTGTTATGGTAATTGAATACTCCTCAGCAGTCTGGAAAATGTGAACATCATGGCCAAGTGACCAATATGCTGGTAACCTTGGTACTTAGCATTGCCATGTCGAGTAAGTCAATCCTCTATAGAGCAGCTGCTTCTCTCACCTCTGGTAGAAAAATGTTCTTTGGCTTTTGTTGTAGATTATAGCTCTATGCCTGCAAAGTGTGGTACAGTGATGGGCGCAGTGACTGATAGCAATAGAAATTAAGAACTAGATCTTTACAAGTCTGAATGGCAAATGTGTGTATCTTTTGCCAGAAACATCTGATGAGACTGCCTTCGTATTCTGACAAAGATTAATCCGGGCTACAGCATTCAAACCCAGATTGCAGGCACGCCAGCGCGGTCATATTTAAATAGCGTATTAAAGCAGGAAGATAGGAAAGTTGTTGCCATGCCCTATGCGACTCCTGCTTGAGGAGACATGCCAAGAGGACCGATGCCCAAATACCGCCCTGTGCAAGCGGCTTGCAACCGGCACCCGTGCGGCCCGCAGAGCTAATTTGCAGCGATTAAATAAAATGCATAGTGAGCTGGAGTTCCTCCGTGCTCCCCACCGCATTTTCCTAACTTCAGGGCTGAACTCAGGCACACGCAGAAAACGTGCCGGGTGAGGGAGAAAACCTGTGGCCGGCCTTTGGGCCCTCGGTCCCCCGGCCTCCGGTCTCCCGGCCCTCGGTCCCCCGGACCTTGGTAACCCCTCGGCCGCCGCCTGCTGGCCCCGCCCGGCACCGCAGGCGCTCTTTGTTCCCAGTGCGGAGGGAAGCGGAGACAGCATTTTACCCATTTATGCTCTTTCCCCGTCCTGAAAAGTGATTTAGGCGTCTTCCTCGGTTCCTCTGTGCGGGCCCCTTTCGCTGGTGGAAGGACTCCACTCTCCCGCCTTTGTTTCAGCTGCGCCGGGCGAGCGCTGGGGCTCGGAGGGAGCCTCAGCCCCACCTCGGCCTCAGCGGGGCACGCTTTGCCTTCTGCCCACCCAGTTCTTTTTTCAGGAATGAGAGTTGCTGAGGATGCTGAGCAGGAACATGAGAAACTGTGCCCTGTGCAAAAAATTACACCAGTCCTGCCCAGCTGAGTTGCAAAGCCCCATTCTTGGGCCTATCTTAGGAATTACTTCCATGGTTACGCTCAACTTTGGTGCCTGGGTGATTTAAGCTTGTATTAAAGCTGGTTGTAACCGCAGAGTAGAAAAGACGTGGGACTGAAGTGTTTTGAATCCAGAAGTTCCTTCCCAGACTCACTGAACGGCTTACTAATGTTCAGACTATGAGCAGTGGGACAGCCAGCCTAGGCACAGGTCTGACCTCCACAGGTCAAAATTCAGACGTAGCCATGTTGTTTCTTTGTACAGCCAGCAGAACGTTTTGACCCCAGCTGGGTGTCCACCCTGTTGCAGTGGTTTGCAGGTTGTCCTCAACCAAATGTACAGGAAGGTCCCAGCTGAGACCTCCAGGGTTCCTGAGGTCCTTAGCATATAAGCAGTGAAGCTTCTTTCCTGCTGTCAGGGAATTGTAGTATCAGCTATCACACTGCCTGCACCTTCACACCCAGGACACGTAACAGCCCCTGCCATTGCCTCTGATGGAGAAACCCCATATAGTCCAAATCCACTCCATTTGAAAGCCTTCCTCAGGACCTCTTTCTACATGAGCACCCGTGGGAATCTGCCAGCACATATTAGCTGTAACAGGCAGTTCAGTGCCACCATATTTATCTCATTTGTATTGTACCATTTACCTCAGCGCTAAAACCCATTGTCTCCATGTTTTCTGCAACCAGCTAACTTGTATATTCGTTTGGATTCACATTACTGCCACATTACTGCCTCCCCGTTTTGCTGTCCCTCGTTGCTCTCATTGACCCATGTCTTCCACCAAACTGTAAATTTCTGAGGCAGCAATCAACTCGGGAAAATAAAAACTAGTATTGTGGATGGCTGAGAGATCTTTCTGACTGTAGGTGTCCAGGAGCTGCAGGGAAAAGCCAGCTGTTTCTCTGGGATGCTGTGCGGGGTAAGGGATTCGGTGTCTTTCTTTTCCCCACATATCAACTGGAACGTCTGAACATAAGGATGACTGGAAACGTCCTGTTTACTCACCCAATGGGAAGCACCTGAAATTTTCCTTTTCCACTGCCTAGCTGCACAAGTTTCAAAAGTGTTCTTTGCTGCGACACCCTGATTGTGTGCACTCTCCCTTCCTGGTATTACCGAGTGAGGGTCTTCCCTTGCAGACATCTTTTGTAGATGCTCCTACATGATCCCAAGATCACTTTGAGAACTTCTCTTGGGAGAAACGACATCCACAAGACCTTTGCAGCTTGGGAATTCCCCCAAGGCGCAAACCTGTTTGCTGGAGAAATGCCCTACTACTACCTATAGAAAACCTCTCTGCGTCATCCTGATTATTGGCATAATGAGTATCCCCTACCTTCCATGTCTAGAGCTAAAAATGCAGAATCCCATCACCCATGGATGCTTGGTCTTTTTGTGCAGAAGCCAAAGGTATGTCCACACAGTTCAGTACTTTGGATAGCCCTGACCTAGTGCCAGCCAGTGCCTGGCAGTCCACGTAGCGCACAGTTGCTGCAGACCCATCAGGTCAGACAAGCAGGGCCTCGTGAGACTTTCCGTGTCGCTGCCACAGTGCTCTTAGGTCTCCAGACTTCTGCTAATTTTGACTGTGAGCTTCTGCCTGACACTCAGCAGCACCTGTCTGATGTCTGGCTGTCTTTACACCTTCATTTCTGAGGGGTTTTCCTACATTATCTCACTTCTTTTGCAAGGGCAGGACAGGATCAAAAGCCTTATTTTGCAATTTGGAGCTGCTGTTGAAGGGCAAGTTACTCCTGCGATAACCTGCAGCAGCGGTGATTAAGAAATTTAATGGGGGCCAAACATACTGAGCAGAGTACCAGTACTGCATTACATGGCACGCCTGGGGTGGGAATAGCTGCTGAAATCCATGCGATTGTCCGTGTTAAGGGCTTTTTGCATTTTGTGGGCATTGTGAGGAAGCTACAACCTGCCAAGTGCCCCCTCTGCCTCCAAATCCAGAGTGCTGTTGCTTCTGCCAGACAAACCACCTGTAAGACAAAACACCTGCTTCTGTGTACTTCTGTGGGATCTTCGGCAGCCTCCAGATCGAGGGAGATGGTCCAAACAAGTCTTCTGTACGCTGGTGATAAGGCAGAGAATGAAGGGTATAAATGTCAAGATTATGAGCACTACTCCAGCCAAATGATGACTGCTTGGAAAGAAAAGAGCCTACGAAGAACACACGGGTTCTCTCAAAAGCAGTGCGGCACAACTGCTCAAGAGAACCATTTTGAGACATAAGGATTCACCTTTATGTTCAACATCGTTATCTCTGCCTCAGTCACTGCTGGGAGACCACAATGGCCAATCCTGCCTCTTAGGACTACATTGTTTTTCTTTTTTTTTTTTTTTTTGTTTATGCATAAGTTTTTAGTACGTTTAAGCACAAAAGTGTCATTCATAAACTCCTTTGCTCAGCCTGAAACCCCTGAAGGTGTTTGTGGTAAAACCAGAGCTCCCACCCCAGGGTGGACATTGCAGGTGGTGTCTAAGTGATGGGAAACTGAGAATGATCAGATGCCGTTGGCCAAGATGCTGTTGGACGCAGATGGGCACCTTCAGACATGACCAGCAGAGACGTCTTGAGAGCAACTATCTGCTGTCAGAGATACGTGACGTGTGAGGAAGCTCAGATCTCTCTGGAACTTGAACTGGAGCTGGTTTGCAACAGACAACTGTCCATCTAGCAAGGGATAGGGAATCAGCTTGTAACATCATTCACAGTACAGCTAGAAATTCAGCATCCCCAAGCCTCATCTAAAATTGAAAAGTGCCTCCAAAGGAATTGTTTGTTGCTTTGTTTGCAAAAAGTGCAAATGGCACATCAGAGAAGCAAAAATGCCTTGGTGGATTGTTTGGCTGAACACTTAGGCAGGGTATATTGTAATGAGCCATATGCTAGCTTTGCATAGTATTATGGGGTAAGCCAGCTGCAACATGCAGCTGATTAGTCTGGTTGGAAAAATCTCCATTTTCCGTTAACAGGAGGCCAGGAAAGGCAAGCATTCTGGCAGGTACCATCAGCCCCTCTGACTGCTCCTGTCATCTTGCTGTGGATCAGATGAGGCTAGGAGAGCAAGAGAACCTCTGCTTTATTTTTGTCCTAACGGAGGGACCCTCCTTTAGCCCTAGGTTTGTTTAATACTAACTGTTGTTATGAACCACAACTCTTTTATTTTCTTGTGGAAGAGGTTTCTACTACCTCTCCCTGCAGCTCCCTTTCTCACTGCCTGTCAGAGCTCAGTCATTCAGTGTTCAGCTCAGATGATGCGGCGGAAACCTCCTGTGAGGTAAGGGGGTGGAGGTCAGGAGGGGATGGGAACCTGATGAAGTGCGAGATCACAAAAGCAGCTGTGCAGCATGGGAGCAAATGCCCTGTTTTGCCCCAGATCCCATCTCCTGCTGTGGCTAAAAGCTAATGCCTAGGCAAGAGTATAAGAAGAGGGGATAAGTATTTTCTCCAGGTAACAGCTTTGAACAATTTGAGCCTCAGGGACGTTTTGGAGCCAGAGGTGTTTCCCCTTTGCTTGTGATAAACCTCAATGGACTTTCCTTCTGTGTATGTGCCCAGCCTTCACTTGAACCCACTTGATCTTCTGGCATCCACAGCAGCTGGGGCTAAGGAGTTTCACAGCTTACTCACAACATCCACTGATGGATGAGGTGAAGCTTCCTCCATCAAGAAGAGACCTTTAGATTCATCGGTGCTAAGTGCTGAATCACAGATTTGCGTGGCCACACAAATGGGTGAGAAATCCCCACCTAGAAGGTGGCAACTTCATTAGTTCTTTTAAGATCTTTTTTCAGACTATTATTGGTTGTGTTTCCAAGGCAAAATTGACAGCCGTGTTGGAATCTACTACAAATGAATACAACAAATCTGGAAACACAATGCCAATGAACCAGACTGAGTTTTTAGCTGTAAGACATCTGACCTAACTTTTTTTTTTTTTTTTTTTGAAAGAAAGTTAGCTTTGGGTTATCCCTTTGCATTTACATATATCTAGTGCTTTGAATGCTCTGGGTCATCATTACGTACAGACAGAAAGGGGCTGAACATATATAGAACTATTATTTCAGAAAGGCTGAAAAAGAGGCCATGCAGCTGTCTCAGTTTTGGGGTGCCCACACAAATTTGACACGTAAGCCTGTAAAGAGCAACAAAATCATGAAGCAGTAGTAACAGAGAGGGGGTTGGGAGCGATGTGGGAAAACCTAGGGGATACCGTATTTATGGCTGAGTAAGAAGCCTGAATCACTCTCACTACAAGAAAAATTCCCCACAGACAGAATTGTTAAGACTATTCTTATTTGACATGGTTAACGAGGAGGAGGAGGGAGCAAATTGCACATTAATGAACTTCACAGATGACAATACTCTGGGAAGGTCTGAGGGCTCCGGTGAGATCATTGGCCAAGTGGAGTGCAGCACTATCATTATGTCGACAAAATGCTGAAACCTCCGAACATTGCATCCAACCCTTTCCAAAGCCACCGGCCTCACAGGGCAGACACCTTTCATTGTCAGTGAAAAATCAGGAGGATGAAAAAGCCCGTCTTCCTCTGAGTTCACCAGCTGGTCTTTGCAGAACGTGACATAGGGTGACCTGCATGTTTGGGCTTTAGGGTGATGGTTAGTGGGTATTTTACTTCACCTAGCCAGTTCTTCCCCTCCTCCCCCTACACTCCACCTGGGTTCCTTGCTTCCTACCTCTACTCCGTGTCCCGCAGCTATACTCTTTGCACCCATTCCTGCTAAGTCCCATCCTTCAGGCTCACCCTGAAACAACACTTTTCTGCCAACACTCAGATTTTACTGCAAAAAATTAAAAGCCAAATCCCTACTAAAATCAGTGGTTCTGGTGGTATGACCAAAATCTGTAAGGTTTAGAATGAAGTGGAAATATGAGAGGCTCGGTCACAGCTGGGACATGCTAGCTNTGCGCGTGCGTTAACGCTCGTAACGGCGATACAGCGGCCGCGGGTTGCGCTTCCGCTTCCCTGGCGGGCGCCGGGGAGGGAGGCTGCGGCCGTGCGCCCTGGGCGGGCCGCTTCCTAGCTGCTCGCCCNTGCCCAGTTGGGTGCTGAGTATCTCCACAGGTAGAGACTCCATAACCTGCCTGGGCAACCTGCTCCAGTGTTTCGTCACCCTCACGGTAAAAAAACAAACCAACCACCCAAACTAGAAAACAACAAGCAAAAAATTTAAAAATTATTGTATTCAGATTGAGTTTAATTTTTTTTTTTTTTTAATTTGAGCCCATTGCCTCATTCTGTCAGTAGGCACCACTAAGAGCCTGTCCNGGAGCGGGATGGAGGTGGAGGAGGCGTTCCCGCTGGTGGGGCAGATGGGGCCCTACCAGGTGTATCTGTGCGTCCTGCTGGCCGTGCTCCTCCAGGTGAGAGGTCGCCCCTTTCGCAGCGGTGGGGTGACTCGCGTGGNCTTCTCTGCTCCAGGCTGAGCAGTGCCAACTCTCTCAGCCTCTCCTCTCCTGCCAGGTGCTCCAGCCCCTTAAGTATCTTCATGGTCCTCTTCTGGACTCAGGCAGGGACGCTTGAGGTCTCAAGCCAGAGAGAGGAGAGGAGAAGTGCCTGGAGGTGGAAGGGAGCACAGCAATTTGGGGTGCAGTACCTTCCCCTAACTCTGCTCACCTTGACTGCAGAGTTGAGGAGGGGCTGAGAGTTGACGGCAAAGGCACCAGCCCTCCCTGGTGCTGGGCAAGCTGGAACAAAGCTGCGGCTGCCCTAGAGCACGGCTGAACTGACTGGGAGGGCGGGAAGGGTGCAGGGGAGAGGAACGTAGAGCGTCCTGAGCACCGGGACACCGCCTCTGCATCTTAGCCGAGCAATAAAATGAGACAAGTGCGGTTGGATGAACACCAGAAAGGTCCTGACATTTCAGAAATCCTTTGCTGTTTTGCCTTTAATCAATCTGTACTAAGCCTCAAATATGAAAAGAAGTGCTTAGGGCAAAGGTGACTTTCATATTAAGAGTAAATTGCTTTGATGCTTGTCAATTTGCCGAGATTTTTACAGCAAGGAAATGGTATTATTTCCCAGGCTCCTGGCATGGTCCTAAAGGTCACATCTCGCAGCACAACCCTCTTCCTTTTTCTCCAGCTGTTGTTCATACAATAAAAGCTACAAGTGTGAAGATGTTGCTGCTGTTTTTTGGTAGCACCAGGTAAAAAAGCCTCAACAATCTAAGTTGTTTCATGTTCTCGAGGCTTTATTGTAAAGGTGGACTGAAAACGGACCGTGAAAAATTCATGGCCACTTTGCATGAATATTATTTCACAGATGTATTTATCTCCCTTCCCACTCAGTAGAGTTCACGTTCCTTCACAAACCAGCCTCATTACTTCTAAGTGAGAACTTCTACCAGACATTCACAATGAAGGCTCTGTAAATAAATGGCATAAAACACATGACGAGCATTACAGTTTTAGGAAGACAGCTGTAAGAGAGAGGCATTAAATCAAGAAAAGCGAGATTTGTGTAGGTCCAGAACTGAACTCTAGTGGCACCTACATAATAGCCTCATGCCAAATCTGGGTTTTTTTTCAACGATCAGCAGGTATGCTGTGAAGTATAATTACAGAATATTCCACAGTTGAAGTATGTCAGCATTTAGGGGTCCTGCATGAATCTACAGAACTTAAGCAGCGTGCACAATGTGCGTACAGCTTCCCAGACACAGGGCTAACACTGTTCAATGTAGGTGCAAACCCACTCAGTGAAGACTGTAACTTAGCTGTGCTCTTACGATGAAACTGGATCAGAACGAAGCTGCTGCATGGAGAATGGAGAATGCCATAAACCCCAGAACCACCTCGCTAGCGTGGACCCAGAGCAGCCATCTCGCCAAGCCCACAGGGCCAATGCGCTGCCTTGGGTCCAGGGGTAATGCCTCTTCACCCCTCCCCTGCTAAACAACTATGACCAGAGCTGCTCCACCTCATGAGGACACCACCCGCCTCCACCTAGCACCCACCTCCCCAGCCCTGCGCCCGCTCGCTGTAAGCAACCCAGCCGCTCAAGGCACCTCTGCGCTGCCTCCCCGACACCCATCACAAACCCCTCTCACACCCCCTTGCAGACCTCTTGCACACCCCCAGACCCCTCGCAGTCCTGACCCACACCTCCTCAGACCCCTCGTAGTCCTGTCACACCCCTCCAGACCTCTCGCAGACCTCTCAAAAACCGTCAGATCCCTCACAGTCCTCTCACACCCCCCATGACACCTCGCAGTCTTATCACACCCCCCCAGACCTCTTACAGTCCTCACTCAACCCCCGCAGTGCACTCACACTCCTTCAGACCCCTCGCAGTCCTCTCACACCCCCTCAGACCCCTCACAGT